>VYZP01078981.1:0-19498 GCA_013400635.1 Hypocryptadius cinnamomeus | reverse complement strand
GATGGATGGATGGATGGATGGATTCCCAATGGGAATCTGGATGGCAAAGCACTGCATTGCACTGGGGGTTTTGGGATTTCCTCCCAGCACTGCCAAGTGGAGATTTGAAGCATCAACTCAATCCCCTCCTGCATTTTGTCTTCTGAATTCCTCTGTAAAGGCAGGAAGCTCTTTCCAGGACAATCACCACACTGTCCACCTGTTAGTGTCCCTAGGGATGCCAGCCACAGACAGAGAGGGATTCTGGGATCCTCTGCCTTTGCTGAACCTGTCCTGTCCCTTCTGCTCCAGCCTGGGCTTCCTGGGCAGGGCAGCCCAGGAGCTGCAGGAGCTGCAGGAGCTGCAGGGGGTACAGGAGTTGCAGGAGCTGCAGGGGGCACAGGAGCTGCAGGAGCTGCAGGGGGCACAGGAGCTGCAGGAGCTGCAGGAGCTGCGCTGCCCATGGGGGCTGTGGGGACCCTGGGGGTGACAGTGGCACGGGTGGTGTCTCAGCTGTGTGGTCACACGGGGTGTGAGTCCTTCAGAGCTGCAGGGCTCCATGCAAAGGCCACGGGGGAATTCCTCACTTGTAAACCCACACGGTGTTCCACAGGGAAAAAGGAAAATATCTCCAGCAAAGTAACTGAAACCAAGGCAATCTCCAGCAGCAAATCCAATCAAGTTTTCCTGTTAAGCACAGGTTTGGAGAACATTGGATTGAGTCATTTACGGGGCTGGATCAATGGGAATCATCTGGAGTGACTCCCAGCAGCAGTTTGTGCTTGCAGAGAGATGAATACTGCTGCAGTGCCCACTCCTGCCATGTCACCACATGGAGGGTGACACGGGATGTGGGCCACCAGGGAAGGGTCCCCACAGCATGGCAGCTGTGGGAAAATGCCCTGAAATTGCGAAGGAGGCTGTTCTGGGTAGGTGTGGGGCCCTGTGGTGGCACAGGGCACAGCCCACTGGCTCAGGGCTGCTGATAATAAAAATCACAGCACCAGAGGGTCTCTGGCTGGGATGGACCTTAAAGATCACCCAGTGCCACCCCTGATGTGGGCAGGGACACCTTCCATTGTTCCAGGTGGCTCCAAACCCCATCCTTGGACACTTCCAGGGATGGGGCAGCTGCAGCTTCTCTGGGAATTCCATCCCAGCCCCTCCCCACCCTCACAGGGAGGAATTCTTCCCAACATCTCATCTGACCCTGCCCTCTGCCAGTGGGAGCCATTCCCTGTGTCCTGTCCCTCCATCCCTTGTAAATCCTCTCTCTCCATCCTTCCTGCAGCTCCTTCAGGCACAATTGTGCCACCCTAAAGCTTCTCCTGTCCAGCTGAACAATCCCAGCCTTTCCTCCCAGCAGAGCTGCTCCATCCCTCTGATCCCCTGGTGTCTCCTCTCCCAGGACCAAGGGATGTTCTCCCCATCCCTCTGCCCTCTCCACTCCCAGGCTCAGGCTCAGCCCCCTCTCCTGGACCCCTGCCCACCCCACTCCAGAACTCTGAGCTATCCTGGGACGATGCAACGAGCAACACAACTCCACTTTTACGTTTTCAGTTGCATTTGCAGCTTTAGAGCAGCCCAGCTTCCTTCCTGCCTTTTTTCCAAAAGGAAGGTCCCAGGGAACTGGAGTGATGCAATCCCTGAATCATCCTCTAAAGAGCAGTGGTGGGCGAGTGCGGGGTGTGAATCACACCGCTCCTAATTGCAGCCCCCGCTGGCAGCCAACTGCCCAAGTTGTTGTTTGCTGTCCTATTTTTCCTTTTATTTGGCCATTTGACAGAGTTGTTCATTACAGGACTTTTTGAGATGCCTGTTGCTGTTGGCTCAGGGCTGCCAGTAATTTTTTAATGAATTTCCCCCCCAGATAGAAATGAACAAAAGAGCTGGAGGAGAGGGTTTGATTTCCAGCCTCTGGCTGCACTTTATAAACAGCTCAGATGATTAAAAAGACAAGGGTGCTCTTTTAATAACAGGTTTTGTCAGGGTTCAGCTAATTAATTTCAGAGGAAAATGGAGCATTTTGGTAAAGCAGCCACTCGAGCTCCTTTCTCTGCTCAGCTTCTCTTTGGCTTCATAATAATAACAATTTCCCCGTCTCATTTGAAGGGTGGTGGAAGTTTAGGATGGTTTAGGTCCCTTCCAGCCTGACCAAACGTGGACAGGGTGGGAATGAGGAGCTCTCCAAGCTGCAGCCTTGGTATCCTGCAGGATAACACAGAGGAAAAAATGCAGGCAAAATAAACAAAAAAAAAAAAACAACAAGGAATTCAAATTAACCTCTTTCAAATTAACCCCTCCTGCCACACTGAGGGCTCCTGACTGGTGAGAAATCAGGTGTGAGAAGGGAATGGAGAGAAAGGACATGGAAGATTGGGATTCATGCAGTGGGGGGAAGCAGCAGGGAGTCTGTGACCTCTCCAAAGGTGAGGGACCAACCCCATTCCCAGTTTTGCCTTGTTTTCCCTGGATTCCTGGTCGAGCTTCCCTGTCCCCCTCCCTGGTGTGGGAAATACCAGGACAAGTGAGGCAGTGCCAGGCTGGGGGAGCTCAGCAGAGCCCAGAACTCCTTCCCTGGGCGCAACAGACAGCAAAAAATCAGAATATTGCACCCAGCAGGTCCTGATGGATAAAACCAGGTTCATTTGCCCTGCAATCTTCACCTTATTTAGAGGCAACCCTGTCCCTCTTGCCCTCCCCTTGCTCCACTTGTGAAATAAATGTCTATTTTTGTGCTCAGCTCCTGCCTGTTCCCCACGTACTGCCAGGGAAATGAAGAGCTGTGTTTATTCCAAATGGCTTTATTGAAGCATCAGGAAGCACAAATCAATTTCCAAACAAAGTCCTGTGGTACCCCAGGAATCAGAGCTGACAAACACAGAGATTTGCCAGGTTAAATTAATAGCCAGGCAAGATAAAAGGCAAGGCAGGCCATAAAATGAGTCAGGTACAAGATACTCCCTAAATGTAGATCTCAGCAGTAAATAACCAGCAGAGGGCTTTTAAAAATCAACCTGGAAAAGCAAATTCTGGGATTTTGCCACGGAGGAATCGCTCCTGCCTTTCTTCCCTGCCCGTGGTGGGGCTGCAGGAGGAGAGCGCTGCTGGAAATTAAAATCTTCCACTTTTCCAGCTGCTTTGGGCAGAGGAAATCCAGATTTCCTTATGTCCTCCTCCAGTGCTGGTGGGGCCGAGAGCTGGGGCTTTGCTCTCTGCTGTGGTTGCCTGCAGAGATTGGGAAGTGCTGGGGTTTGGCAAATAAATGAAAGGAGGAGATCAAAGGGGATCAAGGAGGGTAAAAGGGGAGCAGAGCAGGCAGCCCCCAGCCCGCAGGAATGACAGCCCCTCGGGCAGCACCCCCAGGGCTGGAAAAACCGGGAATCACCCGGGAATGCTGCCCTGGGCACCCAGCCCCCATCACAGGAATCACAGCACCTCGGGCAGCACCCCCAGGGCTGGAAAAGCCGGGAATCACCCGGGAATTCTGCACCTCGGGCAGCACCCCCAGGGCTGGAAAAGCCGGGAATCACCCGGGAATTCTGCACCTCGGGCAGCACCCCCAGGGCTGGAAAAGCCGGGGATCACCCGGGAATGCTGCCCTGGGTGGGCAGGGTGTGCCACAGGGGGCTCTGGGGATGTTCTCTTCCTTGCACCTGCTGGAAGCAAAAATGTGAATTTGCTCTTTTCTCTCCTTCCCCTGAGATACTGCCTTCTTTATTTTGGTTTCATTAACACCGCCTCGTTTTCCCATTGCACCGAGTGGCTTTTCCCACCGGAGCTGTCCCGGAATGTCACCAGCAGCCACCTCTGGTCCCTGCTCATCCCCGGTGACAGGGACAAGCTGCCCCAGGCGTGGCTGTCACCCAGGGCAGCACCTCTGAGCTCGCTGAACATTTTCACACCTTCTCCGGGGCTGCTCCGGCTTCTTCCTCTGTGCTCTAATTAACTAATGAGACGTGATGAGGCTGTGACACACGAGGAGTGACAGGGCCACCGAGTGTGGCATTTCCCTGACAGCATTTCGGAGGGGATGTGGTAACAAACACTGGAATGGGAGCACCTGGAAAGTGAGAATCGCTCAGAAACCCTCAAAATTCTTTAACCCCGTGCGCTCTCCTGCAGTCCCGAGTGGCCACTGCTGGAATGAGAGGTGGGAGATGATCCTGCTTTTCTGGGAGTGTGTCCCTCCTCAGTGCAGTGAGACACAGCCTTTTTTAAACCCTTTTTTGGGGGGGATGTGGCTAAAACTCTCCTGGAATGTTCCAGGCTTGGAGCTAATAAAGCTCTTCCACATAAATTAAGTTACAGGCATCTCATGTTCATCCCTTTGGGTTTCATCACTTTTTTGTATGTGAAACTCAATCCAATGATGCATAATAATAATAATAATAATAATAATAATAATAATAAATTGTCTAACGAGCAGGAAATCGATCCCTGTCTCCTGGGCAGTCCCTGAATATCAGTAATTTTTACAAAATCCGTTAGTTTTTCTATAAACGTGTGATTACTGTGTCACTGAAGCTGGATGAACAGGTTCAGCTGGTGTGTGCCTGCATGTGCAGCAGCTCTGGGTGATCTCTACAGGCTCCAGCTCGGGCTGGGAGCGATGCAGGGACTGCGAGCAGCTCCTTGCCATGGTAACCCCTGCCCACTTTGGCTGTTTTTCTCAGCAGGCTCTGAGTCGGAGGCGCTGGCAGGAGGGAATTTGCTCCGGTGAGCTCAGCCCGGGCTGGGCTCTGCTCCTGGGATGCCCAGGTTGGCAGCGGGTGGATGTCACAGCAATGTCACATCCTCACAGCTCCCAGGAGTGACTCCAGCCCTCCTTTCCTGCTGCTTCCCTCTCCCTCCTCATCCCTCCTGCTCTTCATGCCAGGTTTTGGGAAGTGAACCCAAACCACGGCACAAATCCAGATGTTGGGAGAAATCCCACTCTACAGGGGTGAAGGGGATTTTCAGGAGATTCTGGGGAGGGGAGGACAAGCACTCCCACCGCAGCAGCTGGCCTGGGGACTCCTCTTTTTCCCGACCATGGCTCGTGTTTATTTTTTCTCTCAGCTGTTAGGAAAATCCACAAGCACCAGAGGTTTATGTCCAAAAAGGAGACAGAGGAGTCCTTTGTGGCTTTATTCAAATACAGGGAGAGGCCATGGGGCATTCCCTTGGGATCTCTCAAATTTTTGGAGGAGGCAGCCTCCTTTTTATCCCAATTTCCCGGCTGCATTTCCCTTCTCTCTTTCCCCGCGGGCTGAGGTCCTTGAGAGGTACAGACTTCCCGATACACCTGATAGTGAAGATTTCCCTCTAATGTATAACCCTCCCTTTTCATTTTTAATTCTTATGGAATTTAGGGGCTTTTCTTCCCCATTGTTTCTTTCATCTTTCAATGTCTAATTTCATTTATCAGCAAACCTAAAGTTTATTTGTAAAAGCAAATATCTTTTCCCATTCATCAATCAGTGGAATCCTTCCCATCGTTTCTTTTATCTCCCAGTGCTAGTTTTATTTACCAGCAGACCCACAGCTTGTTTGTAAAGACAAATCCGCTATTCCTCTCTCAGCCAAGCCTCTCGCCCTTGTTTGAGGGCAAGGAAAAGGAAAGGGCTCGTTTCCCTAAATCCCACAGGAACGGCGGCTGCGGTTTGGCAGGGATGGGCTGGGCTGGGAGCGCCGAGAGCCGGCGGTGCCTGGGAGGATGCTCGGGGTACCGACCTTTAGCCCGGAGAGCAGGAAATGTTAACGAGCTGCTAATTAGCCCCGAGTTTCTCTCACACCCACGCCCTGCACTCCTGCACTCGCACGGGTTTGGGTCACAGGGTGTTGGCAGCACCTCGGCCACCCAAAAAAAAAATGTGAGCAGGGCGAAATTCGGTGGAATTTTTAGCTGCTGTGGCATCACCTGCTGAATTCCACAGGCAAGAGCCTTCCTGCAGAAAAATAAATCACCAGAGGTCCGGTAGGGTTTGCAGAGCGTCCAACAGAGACTTCCCGCAGTGTCCCTTAGGCTGTTGTATCTTTCCAGGTGGAAATACAAGCAGATCAAGGGATTTCCCTTTCAGCTGGAAGTGAAACCAGAGAGAGAAGAGGGATGAACCACAAAAGTAGTTTGTGCCAGTTTTTAGGGCAGGTTTAAAAAGGATTTGAGAACAAGCAGCTCATGCCTGGGAGTTTATTAAAATAACAGCAAGATTTCAGAAGAAATCTGCCAAGGCCAGCAAAGGTTCTTTAAGGAGGAGTTCAGGTGATGCAGGAAGGACTGAGAGAAGGCAGGACAGGGACACACCCCCCAAATCTTCTGGGTACAAAATAACTCCCAAAACAGGTGTGGTACAGGCACAGAAGGCAGAGATGGCTCTGAAGGTGCCAGGTTTGGCTTCCCTTGGGTGCCAATCCCTGCCCCTCAGTGCTCTGCCCCAGCACAGCCACCACAGAGCACACAGCTCATCCTTCTGAGACAATGAGATAAAAATGGCAAAACCCAGCTGATGGGTCAGGGAAATCTGGGGGAGACTCCTGATGCTCTGGAGTCATGGTGGAATTAATTAAATCCTTCCCAAAGCACTGGAGGAAGGGTATTTTTTAACCTGATTGATATTGTAGGAATACTTTGGGATCAAGCCTGGCTTAAATCTCAGACAGGAGAATTAAAAATCATGCTGCCATTGAACAATCAGCTGCAAGGAGCTGAGGGTGTCCCAGGGAGGATTAAACCCCACAACCAGCCCATAAATCCTGCAGATGTAGTATTTATAACCAATTTGGGTTTATGCTCTTGTGTGGCCCCAGTGCCATGGTCAGAGCAGGTGCAACAGAAAGAAAAAAACCCAAACAAAACAGCAAAAGAAAACAAGCAGCCCATAACCAGAGCACAGGGGGAGTTTGGTTATGTAAGGATTTATTCTTCCTTCCTCAAAACCCATCTGCTGCTCAGGAGCTCATTTCTGTGTATTCATCCTGATTCCTGGACTGCATTCCAAGAGTCTCCACAGCCAAATGAGGAGTCTTTTTCATTTCCCTCCCTCTCCTGCAGTGTGACAGGAATTGCTGGCACTTGTGCTGCATCCTACACTCGTCCCCAGTGCTGTGGGGAGAAGAGACTCTTGTGCCAGCTTTCCTCCCAGTTTTCCTGCCAGTTTCTTGACAGTTTTCCTGCCTCTTTCCTCTCTTTTTCCTCCCAGTTTTCCTGCCTCTTTCCTCCCAGTTTCCTCCCAGTTTTCTTACCTGTTTCTTGTCTATTTCCTACCTGTTTCCCACCTGTTTCCTCCCAGTTTTCCTGCCAGTTTTCCTGCCTCTTTCCTCCCAGTTTCCCACCTGTTTCCTGCCTTTTTCCTGCCTCTTTCCTGCCTGTTTCCCTCTGTGAGGAGCTGTCACTCTTGGCACAGCCCACAGGAGCTCTGAGCAGCTTCCCTGGGACCCCCAGTTCANGTTTTTAGGGCAGGTTTAAAAAGGATTTGAGAACAAGCAGCTCATGCCTGGGAGTTTATTAAAATAACAGCAAGATTTCAGAAGAAATCTGCCAAGGCCAGCAAAGGTTCTTTAAGGAGGAGTTCAGGTGATGCAGGAAGGACTGAGAGAAGGCAGGACAGGGACACACCCCCCAAATCTTCTGGGTACAAAATAACTCCCAAAACAGGTGTGGTACAGGCACAGAAGGCAGAGATGGCTCTGAAGGTGCCAGGTTTGGCTTCCCTTGGGTGCCAATCCCTGCCCCTCAGTGCTCTGCCCCAGCACAGCCACCACAGAGCACACAGCTCATCCTTCTGAGACAATGAGATAAAAATGGCAAAACCCAGCTGATGGGTCAGGGAAATCTGGGGGAGACTCCTGATGCTCTGGAGTCATGTAGGAATTAATTAAATCCTTCCCAAAGCACTGGAGGAAGGGTATTTTTTAACCTGATTGATATTGTAGGAATACTTTGGGATCAAGCCTGGCTTAAATCTCAGACAGGAGAATTAAAAATCATGCTGCCATTGAACAATCAGCTGCAAGGAGCTGAGGGTGTCCCAGGGAGGATTAAACCCCACAACCAGCCCATAAATCCTGCAGATGTAGTATTTATAACCAATTTGGGTTTATGCTCTTGTGTGGCCCCAGTGCCATGGTCAGAGCAGGTGCAACAGAAAGAAAAAAACCCAAACAAAACAGCAAAAGAAAACAAGCAGCCCATAACCAGAGCACAGGGGGAGTTTGGTTATGTAAGGATTTATTCTTCCTTCCTCAAAACCCATCTGCTGCTCAGGAGCTCATTTCTGTGTATTCATCCTGATTCCTGGACTGCATTCCAAGAGTCTCCACAGCCAAATGAGGAGTCTTTTTCATTTCCCTCCCTCTCCTGCAGTGTGACAGGAATTGCTGGCACTTGTGCTGCATCCTACACTCGTCCCCAGTGCTGTGGGGAGAAGAGACTCTTGTGCCAGCTTTCCTCCCAGTTTTCCTGCCAGTTTCTTGACAGTTTTCCTGCCTCTTTCCTCTCTTTTTCCTCCCAGTTTTCCTGCCTCTTTCCTCCCAGTTTCCTCCCAGTTTTCTTACCTGTTTCTTGTCTATTTCCTACCTGTTTCCCACCTGTTTCCTCCCAGTTTTCCTGCCAGTTTTCCTGCCTCTTTCCTCCCAGTTTCCCACCTGTTTCCTGCCTTTTTCCTGCCTCTTTCCTGCCTGTTTCCCTCTGTGAGGAGCTGTCACTCTTGGCACAGCCCACAGGAGCTCTGAGCAGCTTCCCTGGGACCCCCAGTTCACCCTGGCACCTCCTAACCCAGGACAAGGCAGGAACAGGGAGCTGTCACCATCCCCTGGCACCCAGCAGAGCCACATCCACATGTCCCTGGCACTGGCAGGTGGGGTTTCACCAGCTGGATGCTTGGAAGGGGTTTAGGAAGGTTAAAGAAGGGGTTAAAGGGATTAAAGGTGCCCCATCTTTACCAGTTCACTCTCCCTGCCCTCTCCATGCCCACAGGGGTGTTCCCCCTGGAAATGCCCATCCCAGGTGGGGAATGCCAGGGACACTCAGGTGACTATGGGCAGTGCCAGCAGAGGTGACAGCTCCAGGACTGTCCCCTGCCTGATGCCACCTCAGCCCAAGGAGTTTCAAATCCCTGCTGGGAATGATTTTTACATCTGGCCTCTCTATTCCCCATCCAGAGTGTCCTCCCTGCTGCCCCTCTGCCCCTTCTCCCCTCCCCAGGAGCAAGGTGAGCTCTCAGGGCAGGCCCAGCAGCGCTGCAGGAACCCCAGGCCTGTTCCAGGTGTTTTCACCCCAACACACCCCAGTGCACAGATGGAGAGTTTATTCAAGCCCCTGCAGCCACAGTTGGTGACTCCTGGCTCAACCTCAGCCCCTGCTCCTCCTCCCCCATACATATTTATGAGCCCAATTATCACTGAACAAGCAGGTTGCTGTGCAAATAAATGATTTTTAATCTAAATTACCCAGTTTACACACTCCCCCCAGCTCTGCTTAGCAGAACAGCTGGTGTTTACCAACTCCTCATTACTGAGCCAGGCAACAGCAGGAGATGCTGCCCAGAGAGGAGCAGCCACCTCTGAGATAAGCTGAGCTCCAGGTTTATCTCTGCCTCAGCCTCGCTGCTCCTCCACGCCAGGTCTCTCATCCAGCCCAGTTTGCACCACTGTGCCACGAAGGAATGATGAAAAAATGTCTGCTGATAACAACTGTTACTGTTGGGTGCTGTATTTCTGCAGAAATGAGTAATTTCCACCAAAATCCAAATAAATCCAGCCCTCTGACCATATCTGTGTTTCCATTATCAGCATTTCCTTTCTCCCCATTCCACAGGGGGCTCACACCAGAGCTCAGATGATGCAAGAATTATTCCTGTCGTGGTATTTCCACTGTCCAAGAATGAACATATGGCAGAGAAATCCAGCCCCTCGTTACTCCAGGCCTTAAATGCCCCCCTGAGGCCTCAAACAAACACGGGATCCCAGTGCCAGGACTGGGAGTGCTGGTGCCTGGAAGGCCAAGCTGGGGAAGGACTGGAGCACCAAATCCAAAGCAGGGATGTCCCTGCAGCTCCCAGCTCCCTCTGGAAGCGCTGGGGAGGAAGGTGCTGCTCTGAGCAGCACGTGCTGCTGCACGTGGCTCCCTCCAGGACTATTTCCAGCCTGTCTGGCTGCAGGGAGGAAGGAAAACTCCTGGCCTGGGCATGGAACAGGCAGTGACATGTGGCTGGGGCAGGAGTCACGAGCCATGGCACTGTGGTGGCAGAGGAGATTTGATCCATCCCTTCCCTTTCCCCTATTTCTGCGGTGATGGAGCGGGACGCTGGTGGTCGATGCCTTCTGCGGGATAATTCCTGTGTTCCCACATTCCTTCTCTTCCCAGAGCCTTCTCCTGGAGCAGCAGCACAGCCCTGGCCAGGCTCTGCACCCCTCAGGTGCATCCCTCCTGCAGTGTCCCACAGAATGCCCCAGGAATGAGGGAAAACTTCCCCATCCTAGGCAGGGTGGAGGACAGGAGCTGCAGGAGCTGAGCCACCACCTGGTGACCTCCTCTGGCACAAAGTCCCCAGATTTCTCTGCCCACAAAACTGGTGGCTGGAGGGGTGGGATATCCTCATCTTTCCTTGGGTGTCGACCCAGGACTTGGTGCACATGAACAACAGATTCAAATTTCATTTTAATTAGCCCCGGAACCCCTGAGCTCTCATCCCACTGCATCACAGCATGTGGGAGCAGGCAGGCAGGCGAGGGACAGGGAAAATGATATTTTACAGGTTGCTCCCAAGGAGGAAGATATTTTCCCCCTGCAGGCACCACAATTTTGTTTTGCTGTGATTTAAGGAGGACACATTTGGTTCCAAAGCAGCTCCAGAGTCCCTGAATCAGAACATCTCTGACTCCTGGAGCTGGGCTGAGTCAGGCCAGCTCAGACACTGAGCCTGTGTGCTTAAACAAAGCCCTCAGGGCTTCCAGAGCCATCCCAGCTCCTCTCCACACCCTGATTTCCAACTGTCCATCTTCCTCCTGGCACAAAGGTGTGACACCGTGCTTTTCCACGCGTGTGAAAAGATGCAGAGCATGTTAAAGGGGCTGGAACAGTCCTTACAGACCATCTAGACCAAAAGAAAAAGGAGAACTGACTGAAAAACTGCAGAAAACATCCTGCCCTGGCATGGTGAGCACCAACCAGCTGCACTGAGGTCAGGCAGCCCATCAGGTGGGGTGGGCAGGGAGGTTTTGGGGAGCCCTGAGCCGGCTGGGTTTCACCCAGGATGGAGATTCCCCTGCTCCGGGCTGGGTGTGAGGCTGCCCGGCAGCAGCGCAGCAATGCTCGATAAACAAGCAGCAAATAACCATTGCCCCGGTGACTGCAAGAGGAAGCTGAACTGGGCTTTTGTAGAGAGCAGGGAGGAAATAAATATTCTGCATTTAGCAATCCCAGGCAGGGCAGCACGGGCAGGGAGCTGGAGGAGCTGGGAGCGGGGTCTGGCTGTGAAGCCCAGGTGGCCACTGGTTGCCAAAGCAAAAGGATCAGCTGGGAAAAGCTCTCCTTCTTCCCTGAAGCCGGGCTCGGGCTTTGCAGGGAAGCCGCTCCCGCTGCAAAAATGGGCATTTATTGCTCTCTGGTGGCGAGTCGGGCTGGGCAGCAGAGCTGCGCATCCTGCCTGCGCCCGGGAGAGCCGCTCGGGCTGGC
This sequence comes from Hypocryptadius cinnamomeus, assembly GCA_013400635.1. NCBI lineage: Eukaryota > Metazoa > Chordata > Aves > Passeriformes > Zosteropidae > Hypocryptadius > Hypocryptadius cinnamomeus. The sequence continues at coordinate 7,863 of VYZP01078981.1, read as the reverse complement.
AAATCCCTCTGAGGTCATCGAGCCCGACCATTGTCCCCGCACTAACCCGTGTCCCCAAATGCCACTTCTACGTTTCGACACCTCCAGGGATGGGGACTCCAGCAGCTCCCCGGTCCTGTGCTCCTGCTCCAGGTTGGGAGGCAGGGCTGGGGTCAGGGTGGGCTCTGCCTCCCCCTGAGCAGTTTTTTGCTGCCCCCAGATGAGGCTGGACCAGCCCCTTTATTCCTCCTCACTTCCCTAATTCTGTCCCTCACTGATAAAAGCTTTGGTGGTGATTTTTTACAAGAGAGGGGCTTGGCAGAGATGTCACCACAGACCTCGTGGGGCAGATGAGGATAAAAACCAGGTGTAAATAGAGGAGTTGCTGTTCCAAACACGTTTGGGTCGGGCTGAGCTGCTGCAAGATGTGGGGCAGCTGTGGGGACAGGCACATGGCAGCGCTCCCCAGTCCCCATCCTGAGCAGGGCACTCCTGAACCCCCCCAGGAGCTCAGCCCTGCTGCACCCCCAGCTCCAGCACCGCTGCTGGGGCCTCACCCTGCCCTGGCTGTGCCACCTCCGCTCTGGGCACAGCCCTGCTCCTGAAAAACAAGGGCAGGGTCCCAAGTGCTTGGGAGGAGGAGCCCAAACCCTTCCAGCTCCTCAGGACGTGGTGCAGGAGTCTCCTGGGCCTGTCCTGGAGGGCACACGGATCTTGCACGGCGCTGCTGGATGGCTCCACTGGTGTCCCCAGGGTGGCACACGGGTCACACCACGCGGCCACCTTCGCTCAGCCACCGGGGCCGGCCCGTGGCACAGGCTGGCGTGCCCTCAGGTCCCCCTGGGGCTGCGGGGATGGCACCCAGCTTGGCACGGAGCAGGGCTTGCAGCTCCTGGTCTCCCAGCTCGGCGGCTGCGGCGAGGGCCAGCAGGAAGTAGGAGGCTGCATCCTGTTCATCCTGAGCAGAAAGCACGGGACAGGCGTTAGGAAGGGGCTTCACTGGAGCTCACGGGGCAGGAGGGAATGGAGCAGAGCCTGGGGGGTCCAGGCAGGACCCAGGGACACCTGATTTCACTGGAATGGTGCTGAGTGCCAGCACTTTCCAAATTCCCTTCCCCCCTTCAAAAGCAGAAGATGTGACCCCCATCCTCAGCTCTCCATCCAAGCCACAGCACCACGGGAGGGCTCCTTTCTCACCTTCAGCTTGTGCAGGGCCAGGTTGCCCAGGTGCCAGTAGACCTTGCAGTAGTACAGAGCCTCTGCTGAGCTCTGCAGCACCGGGGGGCGCATGGCCAGGGTCTTCAGGTAGCAATCCTCGGCCATCTCATGCATGTGCAGCAAGTCATAGGCTGTGGCCAGGCGGTGGAAGGCAACCAGCTCCTGCAGCTGATCCCCTGGGAAAGAAAGGTGGGATCAACCAGCTCCTGCAGCTGATCCCCTGGCAAAGAGAGGGATGGGATCAACCAGCTCCTGCCATAGATCCACTGGCAAAGAGAGGGGTGGGATTAACCAGCTCCTGCCATGGATCCACTGGCAAAGAGAGGGATGGGATCAACCAGCTCCTGCCATGGATCTGGAAAAAGGTGTGTGGAATTTACCAGCTCCTGCCATGGATCTCCTGGAAAAGTTGCTGATCCAGCTCAATCCATGCCCAGCCCTGCTGAGCCACTCTGGATGCATTTTCTCAGCAGCCTGGGGCCATGGATACCTCTGAGAGAAAACAGAGCCATGGGCAGGGTTGTTGATGCCACAGCTGGACAGATTGGCCCAGGAGCATCATTCAGCCAGGGGATTTTTTTTGGATGCTGGAAGGGGCTGATGAAGACTGATGCCATCCCAGACATTTAAGCTGGCATTTTGCCCATCCAAACTATTTCTGTAATGGGAAGGGGTGAGGTTTTTAGCAGAACCAGGGCAGAGAGGAACTGCTGAGTCCTGTGCTTTCACCAGACTTCCTGTGCTCTGGGGTAACAAAAACCCTCTGCTGTCACACAGCTGAAAAAAGGGGAAGTGGCTTTAAAAAGCTGTCATGACTTTGGGTAAGAGCAGGTCCAGCAGTGTTAGGAAAGCAGGAGATCCCCTTTTCACATGGATCTTGTTCTCATCCACAAGATTCAGTGGCTCCCCCAAAAAATCACCCACTGCCCAGTAACTCCCAGTAACTCCCAGTAACTTTTGGTGTAAATCACTCACCGACCCTGAGGCTGAGCCTGGCTGCCAGCGTGGCAAACTCCAGAGCCTTCTCGTAGCCCTGCAGGCTGATCTGCAGCTCTGCCAGTTTGTTGAACAGCCGCAGCTCTGTCTGGGTGGCCTTGAGTTTCCTGGCCAAGGGCACAGCTCCTCCCTGAGGAGAGAGAATGGTGAGTTCAGGATGTTCCTGGAGGATCAGCACTGCCTGGGAGGGGTGGCAGAGCAGCAGGACAGGGATCAAGGCTGAGGATGGGCACTGCAGGTTTAGGTTTTAGTCCATTCTTTCCCTTGAAAATGAGTTTTAAATCCCAGAGCGTGGCTCTCAAAGCCTGAGCCTCGCATCCCTGCCCTTCCTTGGGTGCCTGGAATTCTGACTGGGTGTACCCAGGAGTGACCAGCTCACACTTAACACCACCAGGATTTGTAATGGAAGGAGCCCATTCCCAATCCCAAATGATCTCTCGGGTTTTTTGCAAACCTGTGCTCCAAGCCTCCCACTCTGGCACCCTCACCCCATCCCTCTCCACCCTCCATCCTTGGGGCAAAGCCCCCCCAGCCACCACCCTGTGGGGATACAGGGACAGAAGTGCTCAGAGGCTCCATACCCTGTAAAACTCCACTGCCCGGGCCCTGCTCCGGCTGCCATTGAAGAAGGTGTCACCTGCTTTCTCATAAAGGTCCATGGCCAAGGAGAAGTTGTCCCCTTTCAGAGCAGTCTGGATGGCTGCCTGGAAGGAAAAAGGGGCTGGAGTGACATTTGGAAAGGCAGAGACACTGGTGTGATTAAATAAACCCCAGATTTTAGGAGCTGCTCTTCCACTTCGCAGCTCAGCTGATAAAATAATGCTGGAGATGGAGAGGTGCCAGAAGTCTTCAACTCCAAGGACTTCCCTGGCACTTATCCCTTATTTATGGATATTTCAATGGGAACTGCTCACTTGGCACCTCCAGATTCTTTTGGCACTCCCACATCACTTTCTGACTCAATGAATTCACTTCTTTTCACCCCAAAATCCTCTAAACTCAGTGGATGGAAAGAAAGAGAGGCAATTCAGTGCCTGAGGGTAAGGCAAGAGCTCCTCCTTCCAGCAGCAGCTTTACAGTGCTCAGAACTTTCCCTTCCAGGTTTCCCAGCCCCAAAAGGCTGTGATGCTGTGATGGGAATGCATGGCACAGCTCCTGCCACCTCCCCCATACCTGGAAGTACATTTCCACCAGCTCATCCTCCTGCAGAAGATAATAGAGTTTTCCTGCCTGCAGCCAGGCCTCTGCTGCCTTCACAGCCTCCTCGAGGTCGATGAAGATCCTCAGGCTCTGCTTGGTGCAGTCCAGGGATTGTCTCAAAGCCCTGCGATGGCAACAGGCCAAAACCAACCTCAGAGGAGTCACAGAGCTGTCCCCAGGCCACCTCCCCATGGCACTGACCCCTTGCCCTCTCCTCCTGTAGTTACCAAAGGCTGAGGACAAAAGGACATGGTCAGCTCTGAGCAAGGTGTCCTGGTAGGATCACGGACGTCTCCATGCTTTAATGCTCAGGTTTAATGGGCATTTGCCACCTTAGCACAATTCAGGACACCAGTGGTCCCACTCAGGCTGCTCCTCACCCCTGGGTGATTAAGAGGGCTTCATCCAGGTCACCTCCAAACCCAATTTGTCTCCCTAAATTGAGTCCCAAAGCCACTCTCAGCTCCACATGGGAGCACAGGCAGTGAATGCTTGTACCTACATGTCCCAGACAGCACCTGGCACCCAAACCCACACCTCTGCCTGGAGTTTGTCCCTTGTGAGATCTCTGGCTACATGTCCAAGCCCCTTTTCCAACCCCTGGTCACTGGAGGACACAGAGCCAGGCAGTGGGATGAGCCAGAGGGCTGGACATGGACTCAGCTGTGGGGAAGGGAGAGCCAGCAGTGTCCAGGGCAGTTTGTTTGCTTGGTGTCTCTCCTGCTGGCAAGCAGGCTCCAGCTGTCCTGGGAGCCCAGGGAATGGGGTGCTTTGTGATCCTAAATAGCACTGTTCACATGACAGGCATCTGCTCCCTAAATACCTTCCCCCTGCACTCACCGTGACCTGGCTAGGGAGGTGAACATCCCAGCTGGGGACAGCCCTGCCCATTTGTCCTTCTGGGACTGGCAACTGGCTCTCCACTCTTTCATCTGATTGCCTTCAAGGTCTGTGGCCTGTCCCAGCCTCCTCCTCTCCTCTCCTCTCCTCTCCACTCCACTTCCCCCCACTGTTAGGCAGGGATTANGGCAACTGGCTCTCCACTCTTTCATCTGATTGCCTTCAAGGTCTGTGGCCTGTCCCAGCCTCCTCTCCTCTCCAGTTCCACACAGTGTTAGGCAGGGATTAAAGGTGAGCTGATACCGGGTTTTAAGCACCTCCTGTGGGTCTTTAGTCCCTCCCTGGGGACAATATCACAGCAGATATAGGAAGGGCAGCCTTGGCAGCTGGAAGCTGAAACCAGACTTACTCAGAGAGCAGATAAGGAGCCTGTTCTTGCTGGGGAGTGGTGATTAATCATTGGGATAAGCTTCCAAAGGAAGCAATGAATTCCCTGTCACTCTGCTGAAGCCTGGATGTGTCCTGGAAAACTGTGCTTGGCCACACTCCAGCTCTGTCTGGGACAACGTTTGCCCAGCTCTGGTTGACATTGAGCTGCTCCCTCTCAGAGCACATTGACAGCTCATAAATCTCAGAACCTGAACTGTGGGGCAGATGGAGCCACCACCACACCCCTTCCCACCCTGCTCGAGGGACACCCCAGAAGAGCCACCGCACTCTGGCAGCCTCCCACAGCCCAGCCACTCACTCAGGTGTGCCCAAAGCCTGGTAGAGCTGGCTGAGAGCCTGCCTGGCATTGGCCTCCAGCTCCCTGTCCTGCAGCTGCCGTGCCAGGGACGCCCAGTGCTCATGGTAGGTGATGCAGGCCCGCAGGTCGGGGCACACTCTGCTGTAGAAATGGCACAGACGCTCCGTGACGTGCAGCTGACCTGCGTGGCACGGGGAAAGGGAGAAGGACAGCTCAGGGGACAGCGCTGGGGACTTGGCAGGGTCGAACACTGCCCGCCTCCCCTCTATACTCACTCCTCAGGTTCTGCCACTTCAGGGCAAACCCCAGCGCCAGTTCATAGCAGAGTTTGGCATCTTCCACCCTCTGCCTGTCCACCATGGCCTGTGCCAGCCACAGCAGCACCTGTGCCAGCTCCGTGTCCAGCTCTTGGTGGCCCTGGAGCTCGGCGTAGAGCCGCACCGACCACAGCAGGTAGAGCTCGGCCAGCTGGGCCGCCCCGCACGAGAGGCTCAGCTGGCCCAGGTTAGCCAGGGACACGGCCTGATTCCTCCTGCTCCCCGTCTCCTTGGCCTTGTGCAGGGCCCTCAGGAAGTTCTCTGCGGCCTCCTGGACGCGGCCCTGGGCACCGAGGGCCATGGCCAGCAGGTTGTGCACGGCCCCGCGCGGGGTCTCGCAGGCCGCGCCGCGCAGCGAGCGCCGCAGCTGCCGCAGGATGGGCCCGGCCGGGCCCGGCCGCCGCTGCAGGAGGTACAGCCACCCCAAGGACAGCGAGGACTCGAAAGCCTCCTCCTCCCCCAGCAATCTGCCCAGGGCTGCAGCCCTGGCTGCGTAAGGAACGGCCCCATCCAGCAGCCCGTGCTGGAGGTACGTCCTGGACAGGATGGCGCAGAGCGTCCTCTGCATGGGCACGGCCCTGCTCTCGCAGCAGAACTGCAGCGCTTGCCTGAGGTACAGACAAGCCAGTGCTGGGATGCTGCTCCTGCCCAGCTGCTGCTTCCCCAGGAGTTTGGAAGCATTTTGGAGGATGAAGCCGGCTCGCCAGATGGGGGTCGGTGTCCCCTTGGTGCTGCTGGGAACAAAGGACCTGACGGAGGCCAGCGCGATGTTCGGCAGGCACTTCTTGTCATAGAGGTAGCCCAAGGTGGCAGCGGCATCCAGGGGCCCAGCACGGGTGCCTGGGCTGAGCCAGGTGGTGCTGAGACACTGGAGATGCTCCAAGAAGGGCAGCACCTCCTCGGTTCTGCCCAGCTGCAGGAAGAGCTTGACGATGAGGAAGCAGATCCGGGCCTCCAGCGGAGCGTTGCCGACAGCAATGGATTCCCTCAGGATGTAGGTGAGGAGCTCCAGCTCGTTCTCCGAGCTGAAGGAGCGGCCAGGCAGGCACACTAGCAGGGTCACCGTCTTCCCCAGCAGGGAGGAGAACTTGTGCTTCATGTTCTGCTTCAGATAGATGGAGGCGAGGCTCCCGTGCAGCGCTGCCAGCAGGGGCAGGTCCCCAAAGCCCCTGTCCAGGACACTCATGGCTTCCTCAAAGTACACCCGAGCCTGGGAGAACTTGACCTTTTTGATGCAGAGCTTACCCAAGAGGAAACAGAGCCTGACGTGAGCCCAAACTGAACGAGTCCTCTTGGCCCAGTTCCGGGAAGTCTCGAGGTACAGGACCAGTTCATCCTCATCAGAGAAACCATAAAAAGTGGAGTGGAGAAAGGAAAAGCTGAGATCATAAAAGCTTTGAAAACTGGGCACGAAACTGTCTTGGTTGAGGAAGGTCAATATGGGGTCAAAGACATCAGCATCCTCCATGTGGCCAGCGTTGAGGTCGATGAAGAATTTGGGATAATCCAAGTCATCCAGCTTCTCCAGGAGAACATCTTCCAGTGTGGCAGGAGCTGTTTCACTGCCTGGGCTGGACAGCTCTGAGGTGCTGCTGGTAGCCCAGTCATTGATTTCCTCCCAAGACTGGAGTACCTGGATTTCTTTACTGCCATGGAGAGCAGCCTCTGGAAGGGATAGGGAAACCCCAGTGGGATCAGGAAAAAATTCTTCCCTGTGGCTGCCCCACCCCTAGAAGTGTCCAAGGGCAGGTTGGACAGGGCTTGGAGAAACCTGGGATAGTGGAAGGTGTCCCTGACCATGGCAGAGGAGGGGGCTGGATGACCTTTATGGTTCCTCCCAACCCAAGCCATTCTCTGATGTTTCCTCCTGTCCAAATTCACCCTCAGAAACCATCACCAAAGCCTCCCCCTCATACTCACCCGGTGGCACTTGTGGGAATACGGCTGTGGGTTCAAACCCAGCTGTACAAAGAGACAGAAAACAAACCCCAAATCCTTGGTCAGTGTCAATGTGCAGAAATCAGCTGAAGTCCCAAAGCCACCCAGCCAGAACAGAGAAAGTGAGAGCCCCCAGAAACCCTGACCCTGGTGCTGCAGGCCAGGCTCAGTGGAGAGCAGCGTCTGCCAGGGTGAACCCCAGCTCAGGAGCTGCCCTGGCAGCAGAGAAGGTCCCCACAGACTCCAGGGTCACCTCCTGAGGACAACTCCAGCCTCCATCACCAGGCTGAGTGCGGGTTTGTGCTGCCTCCACCCCAGAAGTCGCCTCCACTGCACCCTCCATGATCTTGGGGCTCTCCAGCCCTGCCCAGCTCTCCCTGGGATGCAGGGATTGGGATATAAGGGGAGGGGACACTCACCCAGCCTGTAGACAGAGGTGATGTCAGTGTGTGCCAGGTCCCCCAGGAGGGTGGCAAAGTGCTGCTCATCACCATTGCAGGGGATGTGCAGCACTGGGGACTTCTCCTCTTCGCTCAGAAACACGAAGCCCTTTCCCCTGGGGTGGGGCAGGAGAAAAGAGTCAGCGTGTCCCCAGCCCCTGACACTGCAGCTGGCCTGTGGGGTGGG
>VYZP01078980.1:13494-36002 GCA_013400635.1 Hypocryptadius cinnamomeus | reverse complement strand
TACTGTCCTTTCATCTCACCTCACTCATATCGCCCACGCTTGCATTGCCAGTTCCCCTCATCTATCCCTTTATTCCCTGTGCAGGTGGAATGTTTTGATGGACTACTGTTACACCACACCATCTGGCAATCCTAGCGATGATCTTCGATATGATCTTTTCTTCAGGTAGGTCCTGTGCAAACCCAGTATTTTGTTGGTCCTTCTTTAAAAAAATAATTATAAACCTCTTCAATAGTGGTGTCTTAAACTGCCTGGAAATTTTAAGCATTATTAGTAGGCAAGACCAAGGGCTAGGCTTATAGATAACATGTCAGAGCTTCTTTTTGGGTGAACATAAACATAGAAGCAGGTGCCAAATCATAAGAATTATGAAGGTAGAAAAGCATATATCCAAAGTAGTTCTACCAGAGATAACATAAATGCTTAAAGTGAATGGTTAAACTGGCCTTTATTTTACCAAAGGTGAATGTGGTGAATGACAGTGATGTAAAACATCAGAGACTTCAGTCCAGGAAAGTAGTTAAGCAAATGATCAAATATAAATAGATACTCCTACTTCTACTCCCACTAATAACATTTACTTGAATTGGAACTTTGAAAACATCCAGCTAATATCTCAAATTAAATTTTATCCATAATACCTAATGGAGAGGTAGTGTCTTCATTTGGAGTTACCTGTCTATACTGGTTAGCATATCTGATTGCTTCTTGCTTCAGGTCTCAAGTTTCTTTGAGCGCTGGAATTAAATGATACCTTGGTTATTGCTGTGGGGCTGCAAAACAAAACAGTGTTTTTGTAGGAATGTGTTTCAGCGCAGGAACCTGCAGCCTAACAAGCAGGTTTTGTCTGCAGATATTTTCATTTCCAAGGATATAAAGTGTTGATCTTGCTGCTTAAACTATCATACTGCCAGCTAAGAGCTTCAAAATACTAACAGAACTGCTCATCCCAGTTTCACTCTTCTCTACAAAAACTAGCTGTGACAAGGACCCGCAGACAACCATAATTGAAAACGGCAAGAGTCAAATGGGCCGGTTTTCCTTTGAGGTGTTTCGCTTTGTGAAGCACAAGAACCAGAAGATGTCCACGGTCTTCCTTCACTGTGTGACGAAGCTGTGCAGAGCAGATGACTGTCCCTTTCTTGTGCCAGTAAGTTGTAATTATCTGGATATAAAATAGGCATCCTGGAGTTCCGCATACAGGTGTTATGGAAGTTTGGATGGCACAGAATGAAAGCAACTTGTAGAGACTGAAGTGAGAATGTTTTTGTGTCTGAAGGAATGTGAAACTACTGATGAAGAATATGGAAATGAATACTGTCATCTGGAGAAAAAATAATACTAGACCTGCAAAGCACAGGTTACTGAATATATTAGAAATTACCTCTTTGCCTTATGGTCCTTAATTTTAAAAGTAACAACTCCGAGATGGCTTTCAGGTTGATGTTCTTAGTATAGTAGTGAGGTATCCATCATCACAGTGGATGAAGAGAAATATCTTAGAATATAGTTTATGGAAAAGTTAAAGGTATAGAAAGTGCCATTACACTGACAAGGAAAATTTGTGGAAGTTTCTCACAGTGAAAAAAAATACCATGCCCCTTAGAGTATATAATCTCTTCTTTCATCTGAAAACTACTCTTGCGCTGAAGCTCATATGTTATGTTTATTTAAAATTAACTAATTTTAAAATAAATAATTTCTAAAAAAACTAATTTTAGGAGTATCAGGAACAACAAATTTTGGAATTAGAAATATTTAAATAAACATATAAACGCAAAGTTCTGTGCCGTCTTCAGAACACTGCGTTGTTTCCTACTGAATGACTTCCCACTTAGAATTTTAAAGTGCGGTCAGTTCAGTATACTCCTGAAATTTTGTATGTTGTTTTATATTTTTATATTACACGTTTACATAATTCATTTTGCATTCAATTTATGTTCTGAGGTTTTTGAAGTTCTTTCACAAGAAGCTGAAACTAAGAAAATGCTCTTGTTTGGAGCATGCTTGAGTACTGTAGATTAAGGTAGATGATAGGTTACAAATGTTAAAAGTGGATTCCAGATGAGAGTGTTGGGGATTGTTTTAGTGTGTCATTGCTATTTAGGACTCCATGGAAGATGTGCAAGCTCTCACTCAAGAAGCTTGCAAGAACAGGGAGTGTCAAGCAAAACAGATTTGTTGGGGAAAACTGTCTGTAAACATAGCTTTGGGAAATTAACTACTGAAAATTTAATATACTATAAGATGGATCTTGTACACAACAGCAATGTAGTTTTGTAAACAAAGTGAGGCAAAATAAAATGGGAAGCCAGGAATTTATAAGAGGCACTTCTAGGCAATATTGCAGATGTTTTTATTGCAAAGTGATTTAATGCATACTAAGAAATAAAATCAAAATTGTAGTATTGCTTACCAAAGAGTTGATATTACATCAGGAAGTACAAAATGGCCACAGTTGTGTTCCACTCTGAGTGTGTGATTGTTTTGATTGACCACTCAGATCTGCAGTAACAGAGAAAGAAGAGACACTGGTGGAAGGACGACTTGGCGCCCTCAGAGCACATCGGGCAATGCTGTAATCTCTGCTGGCCCCATCATTACGAGGAGTGGTAGGAATAAACAATCTTTCTCTATGGACTACAGCAGTTTCAGAAACCTGGGGAAATGTCTTGCAGTTTAATGTAAATTTGAAGTGACTTTTTGCTGAGTATTTTTTTACTACTGCTGAATATTTTTTATGACACTTTTTACTACTTTGTTTGGTAGAAATTTTGAGCTAGTATTTTTGTTTGGCTCTCACATGCTTCCTTCTCCAATAAAATCACTGTGGGATACTTTTATACATATAAGGCCATTATAAAAGTCCAGACTCAGTGGGTTGACTTCTTTTTTTGTCAGATTTCACTGGAGGTAATAGAATTTAAGATGCTGTGTTCAGTGTTGCAATTTAATTTGGATGGATAATGAATATTCACTGTCACTTTCTATTCACCATTTCTTCCAGCTTCCCTCTGGGTTTTTATCTACATGTTGCTTAAAATTAATGCACACTATTCTTAGATTCAGCTATAACAAAGAAATGGGAAAAAAACATTGTAAATTTTAAACATTGGGCCAAAATCCACTGCTTTAAATGGAGGATGAAATTCCATGACTTTCATTTTTATTGCCAATTGTTTTAGGAAAAAAAAAAAAAGGCAGCTCTAAATGTAACCTGCAGTCTCTTAAAAAAATTTATATGACTGCTGTTTAAGTTTTACAAATTATAACTATTTATAAGTAGTTTCAGTTAAGCAATTGATTTCAGCAGTCTTAGGTTTAGGATGCTGAGAGTAAGACTGAACCTGGTATAGGAAATAAAATTTAAAATTTGAGAATAAAATCCTTCTCTAAATACCTGGTAGTTGTACCTGTATACAAAGAGAGCAACTGACCTTCCAGAATGGGGAACCACCTAACAAGAGACCATTTCTAGAACAAACAGGCTCCGTTATGAGCAGCATATCTGCAATGAAAATGAGTGTTTTTTTAATTATACATGGTCCCATTTGAGTTGCTGCCATCTGATTAGCCAAGAAAAAGTGAGAGGAACTAACTTCAAAGTTGCATACATGAGTACGTATGGGAAATGAATGACGGATTTGCTCAGCCAAACAAGCGTGCTGGAGGTAATGCTGCCTTAGGCAAGGAATGGAAACTAGATACAACTTCTTATACAAGCAGCCCCTGGTAGGTAACATAGCTCATGATTCTAATACTGTGGAGGCTATTTTTACAATTCAAAAATTAAAAAAAAAGTATACTGATCAATTATCTTTAAATATTGCATAGCTTCAAGCAAAGAGATCTGATGGATGTTTAATGGTGCCAAAGAAAGTATAAACAATTTTATAATTTCATGACAACTGTTGAGGTTGTTTAAATGAAATCATGAATAAGGCTGAAAAAGGAAAATAATTTTTTAGGCATATTCGAAAGGTGGGTGGGTAAAGCTTTTTTGATTTCTCCATCTTCATAGTGTGCTTTTGGAGCATTCCACTCATGCTGACAGAAGGATGGTTTAATGGGAAGTACTTAAAAACTAATGGGATTCAATTCTAAACTCTGCCATGAATTTGATGATTGGCATTGAGCAAATCCCTCAATCTCACTTGCACTTCCCTTTTTTTTCTGGATCAGAAAGAGGGAATTAGTCCTGCTGTCAATTCCCTTTGTGAAAATAAACTCATAGGAACTAGGAGGTTTATGAATACTATTGTTAATAAACTAAAAGGGGGAAGATCATGCAAGAACTTGACCAAAACTATCTGGATGATGAATAATTTTGGATAAATTTGGAAAATTTTGGATAATTTTTTTAAATTTAGGTAAATTTTGGATGAGGAATACCAGGGTGTAGCACTGGCTTGTGCTGACGTGAGGGTGCATGCAAGTGCTTACACTGTTTTCAAGGCCAACTCTGGTCTAGCTTTAGCACAGATACATTTGTCCAGAGCCCTTCAAACCTGGCTCACCACGGTCCATGTGCCAGTAGTAGGACTGCTGTGCCCTTCCCTCATTTAGGGTGGAGCTGCAGCTGTCCCAGGGCTGGCCTGTGCACATCAGCAGCTGCAGGGGCTCCTCAAGGTAGCCAGGTCCCCCCATGACCTGTCACCAGCTGCTCTGGCAGTGGAGCTGCTGATGCAGCTGCCTTGGTAGGAACGGAAGAGTGCTGCTGCAAAAGAGTGATGGTCCTTCTCCCGTGTGTTTCTGAGCTCATATTTCTAACATTTGGCTCTTTTCAGAGAAACATTATTCTTTTTTGTTAATCCAAAATAAGTCATTACAGGGGATGTACACAAAAGAAAATGCTTTGGTCTCTGTATGGAAACAAAACAGGGATCTACTTGTGAAGTTAAAATTATGTAGCTTTTGATGGATGTCTCACTTAAGCTTGGGAGACAGCTGCTCAAAATAAATGTATATGTGAACTGTGCTCACAGATTGCACAAAAAGCCCCCAAAACAGTGACAAGAAATGTAATTCTGAAATGGGCACTGGTAAGTAAAAACTGAAGACAAAATACAAATGTTAGCCTTAATATAAAGCCACTATGTAACTGCCAAGAGGAAAATGAGCATGGCAAAGAGAACTTTTGTAATAATTTATGATTGCTGACATATTTTTTCTTGTAAAACTCAAATTCCTATAGAGCTATTTTATAATATGATTAAGTGAAGGGGCTTACATATAACATTGTGCTTATGCTTTTGTTACTGAGGGAGACAACAGAACTGGCCACCTTTTCAATTAAGAGATTCCTGATTTAAGGTGGTGTTGGTTTGTTTTTTCACAAGACAAAAAAATTTTAATTAATATTTTAATATCTCCTGATATTAAAAATGAAGCAATGACATGCAATTAATGTTATTGTCCATATTTGAACAGAGATGTTAAAAGCTGCTAGTTCATGTGGCAAGTATACCTGATGTATTTTTAAAATAATGCTACAACTATTGGCTTTTGTGTTGCAAGAGGGGAGGAGATAGGCATAGGTATTTTAAAAATATGACACATGCAATTTTTCTTTTTATATAGATGAGACGCCAACCAACAATTCACAGCTTGGTAAGTTAATCAGAATTTCAAGAAACATAAGAAAGGGTTTATGAGGGAAGCAGAACTGAGGATGAACCATTTTGATTAATATCTATGCACTGGGATTTTTTTTCCTCTTTTTTCTTTTTATTTATTTTTGTTGCTTAAATGAGTCAATACCAACATGCATTGAAAAGAAAGTGATTGGTGAGCATGGAATTCTCAGTTTAATTTGTGCACCCAGCACCATCTACATTGAAACTTTTAATTCCTGTGTTGAAATTGAAATGAAGATCTGATGCTACAGCAGATGAGGGTGAAGGGTACACTATAGCCACCAGATGCAAAACCGGACTTCAGCAGTAAAATTTGCCATGCCACACAGAAGTAGAGCAGGAAAAATGTTGTTATGGTGCAGTCTAGCTTGGTTCACATCCCAAAGCCAGAAGGTCAGAGCTTCAGCTCCTATTCTCCTAGCGTTTAACCTCTCAAAGAGCCTGTGGAGAAACTTGGATGGAAGTTGTGCCCTGCTAGGGCAATGAAGGAAACAGGCTGCAGGGGAGTTCAGCTCTTTAAGTTTTAGGGTGCTATTCCTTTGGGCACTTGGAACACTTGTTTCAGCCTAACTGTTACTATTCTCTGCTGGTAACAAGGAGTGGCTGATGGCTAAGAAAGGATGACCAGGTGTTACATTGGGCCATTCCACCCGGTATTTCTTCACAACAGGACTGAGTGGAACAAAGAATCCATTCTGTTCTCTGAACTCTAACACTATTTGTTCTTTTCTTTACTCAGTTTAGAACGTATAAAAGCAGTTGCTGTTCTTGTCTGTCATGGAGAGTTCTCCCTGTAATTAATTGCTCCCTGGTGTGCTCCTACCCATGGATATAATTAAAATGATAAAAAGCAAATTCTTTATTTGCTGCATGCAGTTTGCTGTATTGATGGCTGCTATGTTTCCTTCCCATCCAACAGAAGAAGCATCCTCTCCATCTCAGAGCAAAAGCCTTTCCTTTGCCTGTTGGTGGAGAGCACAGAGGTAGAGTGAGGTGAGGTTACTGCTGTAGCAGCCAGAAAGCAGCACAGCGTTGGGAAGTGGAGGGTTACCAGATCAACAGTGCTGATTTCCTCTCAGCTTGGGTGAGGAGAGTGGGATTAATGGTGTTGAGGGCAGGTGGCTGCTTCTGGGAGAAGCAGTCTGGTTTCTCACATGAAGACTGTGTTGTCATTTCACCTCACTCTCCACCACTGGAAATGGCAAATGCTCATTGGTACTCAAATGCTTTTTTTCCCCTCTTGCTGGAAAACACAGTACTGGCTGTGGGTATGTGGCCCATTATCTCAGAACTGGTCCATGAGCAGCTTGCTGATCTGCAATAAATTTTAAATATGTCACCTTTCCTACCTGAGAATTGATAAACATATTAAGAAGTCCTTTCTGAAGGTGTGCAATAAGCTTCCAGAATGTCCAATATCTGGTGACAGACATGTCTGCTGACTTATATAGACTTTGAATTGAAATGTAGATAATGATAGTGGGGAAGAAATCCTTTCATTAACTTGATTAGGCCACAAATCCTTATACATCTACCTTGGTAGTCCTTGGATGAGTTCTTGGATAAGTCCTTGGATAATGATAGTCTTGCCTTGAGTAACACAGGTCAAGGGTGGTCACTGGCGGATGAGGGATAATGCCTCAGAAGGCACATGTCTTTATCCCCCAACATGATTGATATAGAAAGAATTAATAACTGTTTTCAAAATATACTTAGATAAGCTTTATCCAAGTAGACAGGTGCTCATTCTGAGGTACAGTTAGTTTTAGTTCCTTCATTGCAATTATACAGTCTTGGTGTTGGAAGGGGAAGGCAGAAGTGTTTGGCAGTCATGAGAGATAAAACCAGATGTCACCTGAGAATTTTTCTTTTCCTTGCAGCTCACCCAAATGGACCTCCTTTCCAGATGAACACGGTCACCAGTGCGCTGATTTCAGGCATTGTCGTCCTAGGAATTTCAAGCATTTTCTTTTTTGTATGTTCTCTAACCCTTCTGCACAGGAACTGGCCCAACAGTTCAGTCCTGAGTGGCATCCGAAACCCAGTTTTCAACTGAAAGTGATGATTTGTTTGCACTTTTTGTTTGGGGTTGCCTTTCTCGTCTGTGAAGTATGATTCCATTAAAAAGTAATATTAAGGCAACACTCCAGTGGTATCCAGCTTCTGTTCCAGCTATTCTGTATTTGTAGATTTGCTAGATGACATTGTGTAGGCAAGCAGCAGTGATGTTGGTAACAAGCCTAGAAAATGTTGAGAATCTCAATTGTGTTTACAATCAGACTGCATGACATTTGCCCATGAATGTGCTGACAATAGAGCTCACATCTTCATCTGCTCACTAAGGTCTAAAAGCTGAAGAGGCTGCAGATGAGAACCTTTCCAAGTATGCCACTTTAATACAAAGGCTGACATATTCAGAAAAGTTCGTAAGTTCATGAACACCGAGTAAGATAAGGATAACTTCTCCTTTGTTATTACATTTTTCACAAAAACAAGCGTGTCTCAGGAGGAATTTGTTTTCAGCTGTCATGGCTAAAAATAACCTAAGCAAGGCTTGGAACAAGTGACTTTTACTTATTTGTAATTTGGAAGTATTTTCTTAAATATATCTTCCACTGGCTTGTGGAGGTACCATGTATCAAGTATCGCCCAAACTTTCCTCACAGAAAATTATTTTTGGAGCACAATTTGGCAACTGAGTAAAACTCTCACTAATATACTAATTGTTAAGGGCAAGTTTTGCCCCGTGAGTTTTTCAGTTCTCAGATAAAGCTTTCATTTCCACATGAACAGTCATGAATCAGTGCTTATTTCTTTAACAGATTTTCTGCGTGAGTTAGATTTGTTCACTGCATGGATGAGGGGAAGAGGGCAACTAGAAGGATAACAGGCTACAAGCAGTACTGTACTGTTGCTTCTAGTTAATCTGATGAACGTCAGACTTACCTGAAGTGAGTGTGAGTGGCAGATGCCCTCAAACAGGAGCACAAGGCAGTGGCTTAGCTGTGTAGAGTAGACAAAAATGCTGGTACTAGAGAGGTCACCATAGACACAACATATTAAGCTGGACTGGATAGACAGTTGGGATTTTGGTCACACATACAGCAGTTAAATTTCATTTTTCGTGTACTGTACATATTGGCCTAGAAACACCTCATTGATATTTATCATCATCCTGTGTTAACTGTGTCTGTGTCTTCAATGATGTGACAGAACTGGCTAATGATCAGGGCTTTTTGGCTCTCAAGGCTAAAGACAAATACAGTCTTGTTCTCAGTTTTCTCTAACCCTGCAAATGCTGTATAAAGGCCTGTTGTTTGCAAATTCCACTGTGCTGTAGGGCGGTATCCCTAACAACCAATACTGTGCCTGTTTTCCTCCAGTCTTAATACCTCAGAAACATTTTTGCACTTCAGGGGTTAGGTCTGATGAAATGTAAAACACGATTGTTTAATAAAATTAAACATTTCAGAGTGGATGCTTTGTCTGAACTGTTTTCCTTCCCTTGTCCAATCGTTACTTTTGTACATGCTTCCAGGGACCTCATTCTACAAAGAGGAAAACTGGACCTGCTTTTTTAAATTGGTTTGGTAAGAACTTTCAATATACAGGATAAATTAATATAATTATAGATTTACTGACCTTTAAAGGAGTGTGGTAAACTCTGGGGATTTATATTCCAGCCTGGGGATAAATAAATTCAGATAATCTATTTTAATTTACTAATAAAGACAACCACAAAAATCCCATTAATGTAATTACTACTTAGTAAGGAGCAGCTTTAGCTGCTTTAGCTGCTTTCAGATTTAGCTGAAAGTTTCCAGTGATGGAGATAGCCATTATCATCCTTAGAAAGTTGTTTCAGCAGTTAAATGATCTCTTAAATACTTTTTAAAATGCTTACTAATGTGAATATCCCATTTTAACTTACCAGCTGTTAAAAAATGTCAGGCTTATGTCTGCTAGAGAGAGGGAGAGACCCTTTTTCTAACGCAAATCCCATACAATTTGGCTAAGAACACATAAAAAGAAAGTGAATGGTGTTGGAAGAAAAAAAAAGTTGCTGATATAGTATCATACTTGTCCTATTTGATTTCTCTGTGTTTCTGGAAGACGGTTTGTTGATTTTCTATGAGGAAATGTATTTCATAGTAATTAAAAAGTCTTGTTGACCACATTTTTTGAGGCTCAGGTAACCTATTACAAAAATGGAGTTGCTACTCACTAATGTAATATGCAGAATGTTATTCTTCTATTTTTTAAAAATTTCTGGAGTGTTTTGTTTTTGTGAAGAACCAGGTAAGATATTTGTGTAACTTTTCCTTGTATGGGAATTGCTAGGTACCAAAGGGTGATCTCCCTCTAGCTAAATTAGTGACAGAGTTCCAACAGCCATCTGTAGGAGTCACTACTGAGCTTGCTATGGATTGTGAATGTATTTGTCTCCATCATTCATTAAAAGAGATAAATATGTGTTCCTTCTTGGTAAAGAAACATGGAGAGCCACAGATGGAAAATGATGCCTAAACCAAAGCTTATCCATTTACAGATCTGACATGGGAATGATTTATGAGTTGTAGGGGAGCTGAAAATTTGAGCCAGGCTGGCAAAATATTTCTAGGAAGGTGAAGACTGACTGAATTTGTAAAAACATCCCCATCCTGGTTTGTTTGAAAGAAATATACAGGTATTAAGGAATACATGGAATTCATAATTTGTGACCTCACAAGTTTCAAGTCACAGGTTAGGCAGAAGTTGAATGGATGTGCATGAAGGTTACACCCTACTTTTTGAAAGGCAGGATGTCAGGTGAGAGGGAGTGGGGAATGGAACGAAAATATAAGTTTTAAATGAAGTACTGAAACTAAGACAACACTTTGTACCTTGTGTAGAGGAGCTCTGGCCCGATACAAAATGGGAGTTTTGCAGGTGTTAAGTGAAACAGAATTGTTAAGAGAATAGTGGCTCTGATAATGGCACTTCTTTTGGCACTTCACTGTGATAATAGTGGCACTTCTTTTAGGGATGCCTATGTGTGTTTTAATGCTTTTCTTGCACAGAAGTCAGGTTTCTGCAGATAAGCGCAGTGTACTGAAATATTCTCAGGTCTGTGACCCAGATTGTGGAGCAGACTGAAAAGAAACTGAAATTTTAAGCTCAGCTTCGAATCCAGTAGAATTTAATAAACCTATGGAAGGGTGAAAACACTTCCAGGCTTCCCCCTTGGAAGAGATAAATGGCATATCCAACTGGAGCTGTGTATACCAGTGCTTGGGATAAATTCAGTTGATGTTTGAGAAACAGGCCTTGGCTGAGGTACCTGGAAGTAAATCACATTTCCTACTTCATTCAGCAGACAGTATTTCTTACTCTTGATATCTCTTAGGCTCCACAAAGGTGCCAGAAGAAGCAGACTTGCTCTGATTGAACTACTCACCTCTTCATCTGGAGGAGACATAGGTAGGAATGTTGTGGTAAACTAGGAAATGTTCCAAGTGTTGCAAATTGGTCCTTCCTCACATTACTCCCAGGTTTTATTTCAATGCCACTTGGACCCTCCACCATGCCTTTCAGGAAGAAGCAGGTAGGATGGATGTGGAAGAGACATCAGAGATATAGCTCTGCACAGACTGGACCTGTGGTTGCAGTACTGTCATGGCTCTTTGCCATAATGTCTCTTTTGAAATGTTTTATTAATTTTTGTGTTATAAGTTAACTAGTTCTTTCCTGGTCTTTAAAAGAGAATGTGTAATTAGGAAGCACACCCTTGAGATTAGAGAAATAGAAAATATACAGTGGAAAAGTTGTTTAAATGACTTATTTTGTGAAGAAGGCAAACTAGTCATGTTTGGTAAACCCAGGAATGTGCTGGCCAGCCAATTTTAAATGCTGCTATTGCACTTTTAACCTCTGCTTTTGGACTTCAGGGTGTAGCGTGAAAACTACTTTGTGCTAAAGCAGGATCCAGTCCTGTCTTTGCAATCAAAAAATACCTTTCAGCTATAGTTGAAATGTTTGCTGCAATCCCCTGTGAAAAGGGGAAATCTTCACTCTTTTGAACTCATAAGATGGTGGTGGTTATAGACATTCACTATCCTCACCTGAATAGGCATAAAATGCTCTGTTTACATCCTGAACTACTTGTGGATAGACTCTAGATCTCTGAAGTGTGTTTATCGAACTTGCTTGTTTTGCATAAATAAAACAAAAAATAAAAATAGCTTTGCCTCAGCATGTTTTCAACCCCTTTTTCTGGACTGAAGATTGAATGAAGAGAGGTCCGGTGTTCCTGCCAGCAGTCTGCTATATTTCTCATCAAGACAGAGAGGCTGAATGATATCCATTACAGACACTCCTCTGAGTGGGTAAAGAATCTGCTCTTGTGACTGTTTTCTCCTCAGTGTTGTAGTCCCTTGTCTCTTGATTCTAGCTGAGCTTGAATCAAGCTCTATTCAGACAATTTTATTACTTTTATCAGGTAGTAATATGTCTCTGCTCAGCAGCTATTTTGAGGGACAGGCATCATTTTAGTGTGGTTTTTTAAACTGATTTTTTAATTCTTTTGTGAGGAAGAATTAGTGAACTGGACCAGTCAGTACAATCACAAGCTGCTTTATACAGCAGATATTCCTGATTTGTGTTTTCCCCTCTCCAGATTCTAATAGATAAAATAATGATCCTGTTAATGCAAATGCTAATTGCAAATGACTGTTATGGCAAAAATTCAGTGTAGGGTCTGTAGTGGATGTCTGAGAGGAGCATGCACACACAGTGGGTGTGTATTCTGCACAGGCTTGCACCCATTCTGGAGCCAGTGACATGTCAGGAGGTAAGTAGACTGGGTACCATCTCACTTCAGAGTCAAATGCTGCTTCTGAATGTTAGAGGCTGCACAGCTGAGTCAATGCCATGTGATGGAGTTATGCCTTGGGGCTTCCCTCCCTCACCCCAAACCACTGAGCACTGCGTTGCATATGGTCATCACAGCACTGCAATGATTACAGGCAGAGCCATGAGATGGGGGCCAGGACAGGTGCTCCCAGTCAGCCTCCTCACCGTGTCCTGGTGCTTCCCAGGCTGCAGGTCTGACTCTGGGAGAGCTCTGCATGTGCACTGTAACTTGGCAAAGTGGGAGCAGAGCCGTGGCAGTGCTTGTGCTACTTGTTTGTACCGCTTCTCCTGCAGACTGCTGAGCAGCTTGTTCTGCTGCAAGTGAACTCCACACAGACTTGCTGTGCTGGGAACACCAATTAAATATAGAAACAGAAATGTGTGAATTAGTGAGAAATCATGGAATAAGCCCCTTTCTGGATAATTGTATTTGTTTTCACAAATGCAGGCAGGGCAGGGAGATGGGGAGGTGTCAGGACTGTGGCCTCAGGTACAAGGGCAGCAACCCCTGCAGAATGGGCTGCCGAGATGTCAGGCCACAAGGAAGAAAAGCAGCTTTATTCCATGTATTATGTGGCAGGAATTTTTGATGTTTATGGTGTCTATGGGGCAAGCAAATATCTAGGGTATTGCCAGGTACACTCCAGGGCAGTTAGTGCATAATGTAGGCTCTGTGGTATGAACTAAGAAGGACTGAATCATCCTGGAAAAATCTGCTTTGATACTGAGCTTACATCAAGATCATAGGTGTTCAGATTGAAACCTTAAGCACTCATCTACTTTTTTCTTGTACACATTACTTCTACAGCAGCAATATGTGTTTTGCTTCAGTGGCACTTGGTTGCTCTCAATTCTGTCAGCTTTTTTATCAGTGCTTGCAGAACACTGCCCAGGTACAGTGCTCAGATAGGAACCCCTTCCTGGGAGTCACTATTAAATTAACTTCACTTAATAAAAGTGTTTCTGGTCTGTCAGGTCCAAAATGGCAGTGTGACTTGTGCCTTCACTGCTAATGTGAAACTTAGACATGCTTTGAGTAGGGTCCTGTTTCAGTTGCTACCCTAATTTTAATCCTTAGAGTGGAAATTGCCAATAGCTTATGATAGTGCTTTGTATTTTCTTAGCATTTTTCAAATCTTCAAATTCTTTAAGCCTATTAGGTTCTTCATTCCCTCAGCAGGTGTTCTAGCAGCTGACTATCTTGTTGGCCCTCCACCAGACTTCTTCCAGTTTACTGGTGTTTTCCTTCTAGTGTAGGGATTAGAAAATGACATATGTTATCTAGTTTGTGCAAAAAGTGGTGAGTAGTGGGTGGAAATTACTTCCCTCAATCTCCTGGCCATGCTCCTGTTCATACAGCCCCAGACACTGCTGACCTGCCTTGCTGCCAGGACCCACTGCTGGCTCCTGTGCAGCCTTCTGCCCACCAAGATCCCCCACTGCCTTTCACCAGGGCTGCTCCCAACCAGCCAGTGCTCAGCCTGTATCACTGCAGGGGTTGCTCCCAAACAGATACAGGACTTTGCAGTTGTACTTGTTGAATTTCATAGCATCCCTGTCAGCCCATTCCTCCAGTGTGGTGGTGTCCCTCTAAATGGCAGCCTCACTCTCAAGAGTATTGGATGGTGATCCTAATTTGTGGCATCTGGAAATTTGACTATAGTCTGCTCTGTCACCTTCTCCGGATCACTGATAAAGGTATTAAAAAGGACAATCTCAAGCAGATTTCCACAGTACTCCATTTGTTGCTGGCATCCAGGCAGACAGCAACTACTTCCTGCTGAACTAAATCATTCCTCCATTTGTCTGGCTGAAAGAGATTGTGGCTGTCAGTTCAAGGTTCATGTTCTGCTGATCTTGTATGATAGGGACAATGACAATGCTACACAGCAGAGATTGTTATATTGCTTATTTTTAATCAGAAAATTACATCAGAAATTCAATCCTGACAGAAAGCTAATGGTACAAAGTAAAGCACTAAGGAGCTATGCTCAGACATGCTGTGTTTTCTTGGAAAGGTTCTTATTTTCCTTGGAATATTGCTTTGCCTCCTAGGTAGAAGGTGAACAGTGAACCAGGGTAGTTTCAAACAATGCTTGAAAAGGATTTTGCTGCTGAGTGCAGCCCTATTTTCTTTACTGAAGAAGTTAAGTTTCCAGTGAATAAGGCAGGGAAGTGGTCTAAAAGATGATGGCTGTATGGTAAAACTGGTTGATTCTGGTTTGCCCAGTTGGAGAGTGCTTCTGGGTCAGTCTCTTGCTGGATATGGCTGGAATGACAGTTTAAATTGAAGTCAGGCTCTGTACCTTAATTCTTAACCTTCTCCCAGGTGCGACAGAGTGTGGGCAGGGATCCCATCAAAGATCAAAGGAGGTCCCTGCACTTCTCCCCACCTCCAATGTACTCGAGCCAAAGCCTTAATCCTTGGCATCGTTCCTGGTACAGTTTTCCACCACTGTGTGTATTTCTGACCCTGCCTGGTGCTTTAGGACTTTTTGAGGCTGTAACCCTGGTGCTCTGCCAAGACCATTGTTTCTGCTGCTCCCCAACTGGGTGGGTGCCTGCCTTTTCTCATGCCTGGCCCCAGCCTGCCTTGACTGCGGTTCTGCTTCTGTTCACCCAGCCTAGCTTAGTCCTAAACTGTGACTGTGTGGCATCCATGTAAGTATTATCCCCATTGTGTTTCTGGTTCTGAGTGATTGTGTCCCTCCTCCCGGTGGTTAAGCCAAACTCTTCTTAGATGACTGTTGCCTTTTCAAATGCCTATCCCATTTACTTGGGATAGGGCACAGGAGACCTCTGGTTGTAGTAATGAAAGCATACAGTGGCCAGCAGTTTAGAAAATGAGTTCTTGTTTTGGTAAATGTCAAACTTACTGTTCCTCTGGGTAAGTCTTAAGGAAATAAAATTTGATGCTCAATATATTGAGCATCATCTGCTGCTGTTGTCACACTGGAAAGAAGATCTAATAGTATTAAGAGGAAGAAAAGCATGTCAAGCCACAGCGACACATGTTACTAATATTTTTTCACTTGCCTCATAATTAAAAAATAAATTGAAATCTATTTGCTTCAGTAGCATTTTTGGTCTATTCCATTTTGGACTGGAGTTGTGCAAAAAGCAAAATACATTCTGATTTACATGAATTTGCATACAGCACGAGGGCCTTCTAGAGTTAATAAAATAAAGCAGCAAGACACTTGTGTTCTCAGAGGGCATCCCTCTTAATTTCTTCCTCAGCTCTTTGTCCTTACAATTCATACAGGTTTGCTCTGATGATACAGAGGCTACTTGCCATTCTCATTATTTTACATGTTTTGCCCTGGAAGAAGGCTGGAGAGAGACCTATATCCTGCTTCTTGTTTCTGTTTCTGTGATTGATTGGGTTAATTCTGCTTCCAGGTGTGTTTAAGGTAGGTATGTAGATCACTTGTTGTTGGCTGCCTGCAGCTAGAGAAGCTGAATTTTGCTGCTGTTTTGCCATCTGGAAAGAGCTTCTCTCTGTGAGGAATACCTCTGTAATGATTACCAGGCTGTGAATATACAATAGAATAGCTAATAGTATCCGTATCTGGTAAAAACAGTCTGGCCTCTCACAGAGTTGCCTCACAAAGAGTTCCCGTTTGAATTGCTGAAAGAAACACTGAATTGAGTACACTAGGAAGAGCATTACCAGCAGGTCAAGGAAGGTGATCCTGCCCCTTTAGTCAGCCTTAGTGCGGCACATCTGGAATGCTGTGTCCAGTTCTGAGTTCCTCAAGATAAGGGACACGTGGAGCTCCTGAAGCAGGTCCAGTGGAGGGCAATGAAAATGAATAATGGACTGAAACATCTCTCTTATGAGGAAAATCTGAGGTAGCTGGGCCTGTCCAGCCTTGAGAAGAGATAGCTGAGAGGGGATCCTGTCAGTACCAACAAGTATCTGAAGGAAGGGTGTCAGGAGGCTGGATCTGGGCTCTTGGTGATGCCAAGAAATGGGACCAGAGGCAATGGGCAGACACTGAAGCACAGAAGTTCCACCTGAACACGAGGAGGAATTTCTTTACTGTGCAGTGTCTGAGCCTTGGAATAGACTGGCCAGAGAGGTTGTGAAGTCTTCCTCACTGGAAATGTTCCAGACCCATGTGGACACAATCCTATGCCACTTGCTCTGGTATGACTCTGCTTGAGCAGGGAGGTTGGACCAGACGATCCACTGTGGCCCCTTCCAACCTTGCCCAGTCTGTGATTCTGTGACATGGATGTATTTTATAGAGATATAAATTTTGTGGTGTAAGCTGCATGCTTCTTTTTCCCAATTTTTTTTCTATCTGTACATGGTTTCCTTTCCTTTGACATTTTGGTTTCCTATCTTAGAAGCTCACTGAAATCTTTTCTTTCTTAATAGTCATCTTTCAATACCTTCCTCAGCACTGTTGCAATAGTCCTTCACCCTCTGACTTTTGCTGTAATACAGTGGTATCTTTTATAATTACAGTGCTTCTGTTTCTCTGTTCTTTTTAAAGCTGCTAGGGACAGAAGGAAAGGTATTTAAAGAGGAAAATAATCAACAACAATCTGAATTTTTTTCTCAGTTGATTTTTGCAAGATACTCTTGATCAAGTATTTGCTGAGGTATGGCAACGAAAGTCAGGATTAGCAAAGTAGCCTTTGGGAAGGCTTTTATTTGGAAAAAAAAATAATCTGTGTATCCTTCCATCTTGGATAAAATATCTCCTCTGTCTTTCTAGGCTATAGAGAATGCTTTGCCTGCTTTTAATTGTAACAGGGTGACTTGGCTGGGCAGGGTTTCTTCCAGTGAAATATAAATGTGGGATAGTAATGTACAAAGAACACATGAACTGTGAAGGTTGTGAGGAGAGCTTATAAAACAAGTTATTTGTTACCATTTTATTAATTTAGTCATCTGAAGAGTTACGCCACTGTAAAACAGAGATAGATATTCCTGTGAGATACAACAGGCCTCTTGACATCACATGTTCTGTTTGACCAACCTGATCTCCTGTGACAAAATGACCTGCTGATGAGGGAAAAGCTGTGGGTGTTGTCTGTCTAAATTTCAGTAAGGCATTTGACACTGTCTCCCACAGAGCTCTCATGGAGGAACTGGCTGTTCATGGCTTGGATGGGAATGCTCTTTATCAAGTAAAAAACTGGCTGGCTGTCAAGGCCCAGAGAGTGGTGGTGAATGAAACTCAATCCAGTTGGCAGCTGCGATTTTGAGGTGGAAAGAAGCTGTTTGGACTCGGTGGTATTGTGCAGGTTTGGTTGATATCCAAACAAGAAGAATGGGAACAAAAGTTAGCAGGGACTAGTTCATTTCCTTGACAATGGGATCTGGTATCTAGCAATGCTCTGAGTCCCACCCTGTTGAGACAAGCCTGTACAGTCCCCAGCTGAAGGATTATTCATTGATGCTGTACCATCTGCCTTGAGCAAGTGATGGGAGAAAGCTGAGGTACAAAGTTATTGTTTGCGAACTATGTTACGGTAATTGGGCAACCTTAATCTGCTCTTAAGGCTGGGTTAGACAGCTGATGTGGGGCAGCTACCAGAAGATAAATACCAAAAGATAAGTAAAACACAAATCCATGCCCAGCTTAAGGTGTAACTCCCTCCTGGAGCACTGGGAAGACAATCTCTGGCCTTTTGGAGTGCAGAGTGCCCATCTCCTGCTATGTTGGAACAACACCTATGTATGTTGTAGCAACACCTATGTATGTTGTAGCATCTTTGTCACAGCATATCCCAATGTTTACCAGTGTGGGTTGGTTAATGATGGAAAAGTGGGAAGGAGGCACAACTAAGATGAAGAAGCAAGAATGAAAGAAGTTTTGCAGGTGAAAACTGAAAATGTGTCAAGCCTTCCTTGAATCCAGACCAGAGTTGTTTTAAGGACATATTGCAGCACCTTCCCTGTATGGACACATCAGTTAGACGGAGTATAGCTCCAGACAGCAATGCTTTGAAGGTTATTTTACTGCCTGAGGATTAAAGAGTCACACTGGTAAGTTAGCAAATAGTGTGATAGATGCAGAGATATGATCAGGTTTTGTTTCTGAACTAGCTCATTTCCAAATCAGTCAAAGCAGCATGAAGGACTGATGAGCAGCTGCTCTCAGTTTATGGTAATGTTAGTAAATTTTCTGAGGAGTCAATGGGAATCATTCAGGTTAGTACACTTAATGCTGTGGTATCTGTGATGTCCATGTAAGATCAGTAAGTGCCCAGAGAATCACTGCTGATAGCACCAGCTGTATCAGAGTGTTTCTTGGAGTAGAGTTGGGAAGAATACTTCTTTTGCAGTTGTCACACTTTATATTTACCAGTAAAGAGAAGGCACATAGTGATTATAAAGATTATAAACATTTGCAAATACAAATATATGGTATTTACCAGGAATTTATGTATCTGTATATAATGAACTAAAATTCTTGACCTTACCTCTTGCCTTCTTTTGAAAGATAGGAAGCTTCTGTCCTGTGGCTTCTGATGGCAGCTCAATACCTCTTTCCTGTTGCTACTGGTTCATCCCATGAATGGTGGCAGAAATCAGAGCCCTGCAGCTCATGTAATCTATCTTGATATTTTGTATCAGGTCTGTCAATCACTACGGTACTGTACAACGTTATTTCACATCACCCATATGAGCTCTGAGAAAATGACTTTGTGCTGAGGAGTAATATCATGTTTTGCTTTTATAGTGCTCTACGTTGTACTGCAATATGAAGAGATTGTTTTTTCTTATTATCTGGTGCCATTATTTGGTTTTTTTTTTCACAGACAAAGGCCATACAGATGCCCTTTGCATGTGTAATAAACTCCTTGGCAGCAAGAAGGAACAAGCTGGATTTTTCAGGAGCATTGACTGAGCAATTAAAATTTTAGCCAGCTGAAAATGCAAATAGGTTCTCTCTTTTATGAAAAACTTTTATTCTCTGTAGAAGTGTGTGCTGGTTTTGCACAAAAAGAGACAAACTTAAGAAGCAGTTTGCAGTTTGGAAGAGTACAGCACTGTTTTGAATAAAAATCCTTATGTGTCTGTAGCAAGATAGTCTTCATGTCAAGGCCTGTCCTTCCAAAGTCAGCCCTGGAGTAAGCTGCTTTCAAGGTGGGGATCTCCTGGCTCTGGGGAAAGGCAGGAAAGCCTGTGCTGGAGCTGGAGGTGTTGAGAATAATTGTCAAATACCAGTAAGTGACAAGATAAGAAAAAAAAAAATCACTTTTTCTTCAGTGACCTCGTAGTCAGAATCCTTGGGGTTTGGCTCCCCTTTACTTGCAGGCAGGTAGGGGCAGTAAATGAGTGGAATACCACAGAGAGGGTTTCTGTGGTACTGAGGATGTTCCAGGGCAGTGAGGCCCAAGCAGTGCTCTGCACTCTCATCTGCATGGATGGATTTAAAGGCTGTAATTTCAGACTTCATAACATCCCTACTGGCCAAGGCAAAGTCCTGTGTTTGTCCCACAGTGAAGCAGGTGGCTCTTCCTAGCCACCCACTTCTCTCTTCTGGAACTCAGGCCTGGCCACGGATTTTCAGGTAAGACACCCCACCTGAGCGTAAGTGGGATGCTGCACCACCATTAGCTTGGTGTTGTTTCAAGCTTGCTGCTGTGCTATAGGTTAAAACCAAAACTGCTGAAAGCCTAGTAGATCAGGAGCTTTTTGACCATTCTATTTCAAATTGAATTCCTGTAAATACCTTTTGCCTCTGCTTTTCTCTGGTTTAATGTCTTGGAGCTCAGGGTGTGTGAAGGTATCAAAAGAGTTAAAGAAAGTTCCTACATTTTAAAAAGGCAGCACTTCTGCATCCATTAAAAAGTTCAGTTAACTGTTTCTAGAACAGGTTTAAGCAGTCTTGCTTGCCACTGGCCTGATTTTTCAAATTATTTTGGAGCACCTGAGATCCCTCAACTTTAGAGGATAAGGGGAGATAGTTCACTGCCAAGCAGTGATAATATGAAAAGGAAAGAAGAGCATTCTTTGCTATCTCCTCTCATATTTATTGATTTCAGGCTAGCTAGATTGCCTTTGGTCTCTTTAACCTGCAAGTCTGTAGTGTGTTGTAGAGCACCTCCAGAGAGAGCAGAAACTTAAAGCAGAGCAGTGGTGAAGTATCAGCTGGTAAAGCAAAGTGTTACTGCCCTGACAGACAAGCATCAACTCACAGAAAGCTGAGTACCCTGTATCAGGTATGGTTGTAGCAAAGAGATTCTTGGGACCCATCACTGCACTACACAGAGTAAGTAACTGCTAAATCCTGAGCTCCTCAGAACATGAGCAGAGAGCCTCAGGTACTTTGGGTCTCTGGTTTGGTTTGGTTTCTGATGTTAGTCTGCTCTAGCTAGAAAGGCAGTGGATGACACACATGAGCCATTTTTGGCAATATTGCGTTTCACGTTTTTCTCATGTTCTTGGTGTCCTGTGTGAGAATGGCAGGAGGGAAACAGTGTGCAAAGACCTGTTAATATCATCAGATGTTCTCCACAAAGCAGGGAGCAACCTCTGTCTCCACACTAGAGAAGACAGGAGTGTTTTTTATTTGTGAGGTGATGGGGGTGAAATAAAGGAGAACAAAAATCCTCAGCATGATAGCAATCTATGCCTAGGAATAAACATAGAAAGTATTGTACAGTGAAAAGGAAAAAACATCTTAGGGATAGGTTACTCAAGCCAACAAAACTCTCTCAACATTAAATGATGTATGAGAAACTCAGAAGTGTAATTTGAAGACAGATGTCGTGCCAGTTACACTCCTTTGACTTACAACAATTTCTGTCAGCAGATACTGCAAAGTCAGTACCATTTCATGAGTTGCTATTGCTGTTGTAGGAAATTGCTTCTCTCTGTTTTTTTTTTTTTTTTCCTTTGCTGGAGATTTGCTTTTTATTAGCCAAGACCCAGCAGTGACTGATTCTTTGAAGAGTGACATTTGAATAGCTGAAGCTGCAGTGACCTACTTCTTGTAACAGTTTGATAAGAAGCTCCACAATGGCTCATGCCTCTAAACAGCTGTATTTTGCAAAAACATTTGCTTTGTGGGAATTTTAATCTCATCTCTGTCCCTTTGTATCTAACTAAACATGTGAAAATATAAAGATTTTACAATGAGTGAATTTGCAAAACTGGGTTTGTAATGAGTTAAATGGTGCAGAAAGTGAGCCCTGACTGATATTTCAAAATATGAGAAATGCTGTAAAGTCACAGCAAGTTAACTCCTCCTTGGAACAGGGTGTAGAGGTGGTGGCAGTGTGTGTGTCTGTGGCTTGGCATGCTGGTTGCTGGTTTTGCTTGCTTACCTCCATCTTCTGCCTCTGATTTGGAAAAGATTCTTAGCTGCTTGCACTGCCCTCTATATTTCCTCCCATCCTCACACCTTTCTCCCCATTCCCTAATTTTCTTCCTTTATTTCTTTCATAATCATGCCTTCCCTGCTTCTTCAAATTCAGAGTAAAAATAAATCTATAAAACTCTATTGATAGTTTCAAATCAGTTTCTTGATTTTTAGATGAAAACTGGGTTCTAGCACTTGCTCCTCTTAAACGTGACAAAACAGAGGAATAATGTATTAAATAGTTTATGGACAAATTAAAAAGGGAAGAGATAAGTATATAATACCTCGACTCTCCCTACTTAATTTTTTTTTTTTTGGTCAAATAATGCTTAATAGATCACCCTAGAGTTAACTTTTTAGTTGGTTAATACTGAGGCTGTTTACATCAATAACTTACTTCTATGTAAAGTAACAAATTTGCAAAAGGTTCAGGACAATGATCTTCTGGCTGTTTTTCAAATCAATAGGAATAAATGAGGCATTTCCATTGAAATTACATTTCACTCAGGAATAATTTTGTGAAAATAGGCTGCTACAATTAGAAGTAACTTAGATTAGTGATGATCCATTCCACAAAATCTTTCCCCAAAAGAGAATGGACAAAAATGTCTCTCCCCAATAAAAACACATCCTGAAAAAAAGATCTTTC
>VYZP01078980.1:0-13471 GCA_013400635.1 Hypocryptadius cinnamomeus | reverse complement strand
ATCTTTCTCTTTGTGTTCATTTGAATAGAGAAAAAAAATCAATTTGATGTTAAAGCTTTTCTGTTTACAAAAAAGTCCCCCCTCAACACAATCAAGTTAACTAATGGCAAAGCTATTTTTCTGCCAAGAGGCTGCATCATTAAACTAGGAATTAGACAAATGAGATCCTAATGTGTTTTAATAAAAACAATATATTTCTCCCTTCATTCTAAACCCCTGTAGTCTCGCATATTTTTTGTACTTATGCCACTGGCTATGTGGAGCTCAGTTATAATTGCTCACCTTACAACTCCTTCTGACACTTATACCTAGAGCAGATTGCATTACAAGGATGTAGATGTATCCTGATTGCATGGGATATTTTTTAGTTATTCTAGAAATGTTTTCAGGAGAAATTAAGGTAGTTTTGAATGGCTTTTCAACTACTGAAAATATGAATCTGTTATGCATTTTATGCATATTATGCACATCTTACTATTCCACATTGTTCCATTAAAAATGTGCATTTTAGAAAGAAATGGCAATATGTAAGAATAGCATTTATCTATGCAACAGTTCTGTTCCTTGGGCATACTGAGACACACTTATATCATTTTGTGAGTTAAAGTAAATGTTGTGACTTTTATTTCTTTTCCTTGCAGCTAATGTTCCAGAAACCTCCCCCATGAATGTGGAGCCAGATTCTTGTCTCATCCCTGCACTGCTGGTTTAAGCCATTTCACTGAATTCAGCATTCAGGATCCTTTCAGGCAGTGCAGTAGCCCAGGACTGGTTGCTTGCCTTTGGGCCCTGAGCTGGGTTTGATGCCCACCAGTGGGAGGCTGTGAAAGACAGGGAAACCGATGAAAGGGGGGTTCTCTCATCTTGCAAGTCATGTTTAACTTGTGAATCACGTTTAGACATGAATGCCTTGTACACAAATCTTATAAAATTTTTTTGTTTTCCCATCTTCATGAGAGGTGCTAAGCCATGCTTCCTAACTCTACGAATCCATGTTCATCATCTCTTTCACCTGTTTGAAATTTTGTCTTATTTGTCTTCTGTTGCTTAAACAAATCAGTTGTTTGACATCCCTGCTGGATTTTTGGCTTCCCTGTTTCATGTGGTTTGTTTTTTCTTTTTTTTCCCCTAATATGCATGGCTCCTGTAAACTCCTTGGGATTTGTTCCCTTCTGTAACTTTTCTAGTGTTTCACACAGGAAATAAGGAAGTTTCAAGTACCTAACAATTTCACATGTTGGCAGAGTAATCACGGAATCATCAAGGTTGGAAGAGACCTTCATGATCACCTAGTCTAACACGTCTTCAACACTGTTAGAGAAATGCTAGAGATTTCTTTTAATTCCTCTCTGTGGAGTTCTTTTTTGAATGGGAGAAAGGATTTAAAAAGATGTTCCTGAGTGTGATGTGAGCAAACATTTTGCAGGGGAAGCGTTGGCATTGCTCTTTCCCATTTCTAGTACATGGTTTTCACTTTCAGAGTGCTTTAAACACAAGATCAAACACTGCAGTACCTTGTCCTGTACCTTTCCCTGCTGTGCCCACTGCAGGCAGACCTCCACCGGAATCCATCAGCTCCTGGCCATCAGGACATTTCTCCAGGCTATGGTGAGGTGTATGGGTGTGGCCTGGTGTTCCTCTCCTCAGCAGTCTTGCTCTTTCTGGTTGCTGCCCATAAGGGAAAACATTGAGATGGTGCCTTCCAAAAACGCTGCTCCTCTCCAGCCAGGAGCACTCAGCTAAAGAAGCCAGGGCTGTGTGTGGAGGATGGTGCTCCTCATTACAAGTATGGCCAGAGTTCAGGCCATAAAGGTGAGCAAAGCATGCCAGTGGAGAGCATGTCGAGTGTATGGATGGGTCCTGCTGTCTGGCTTGGTCATGAAGTAATGAATGTGGTGTTGCTCTTTTAAATGCTTGTCTGAGCTTCCCATTTTACATTTTTTTATTTTACTCTCTATGGTGAGAAAAGCAGACTGAGCAGAACTGGAAGGAAAAACAAAACCCCAACATAGTCCTTGTGGTCCTTCCGCTGGTACTCACAGATTTGAGTTCATCTAGATTACTGGTAGGGAAGGGAATGTATGGAGTTCAGCAAGGAGAAGTATTTTCCTTTACTCATTAAAAGGCAAACACCAAGGATCAAATGTGTGCCCAAAGCCCTGCCTGTCAGTGTGATGAAGACTCTGAGCAGAGCCAGCACAGTGCCGAGGCATCCTGTACACGTGCAGGCAAACAGCAAATGCCAGCTTTACACCTTCCCCTGACTTTACCCCACTCATAGGGGTGGTGATGCTCAAAACCAACCTGACTTCAGGTGATGTTGCTGGGGGGCTGCTCACTCTTTTCTTACTCATCTTACTCATCTTACCCAGGCAACAAGTGCTGCAGAATTGATTACATCACTGCTAAAAAATAGGTGAGTCTTTGTGTGTACTGATGTCCTACCAGATGTCGTTCGGGCAGCCAGACTTACTCTTCTTTGCTCTTTGTAGTTTCTGTGATTTTTTAGAGTCTTTGTTACCTTACTCTCCAAAGCTGCTGCGTTGTATAAAAGATAACAACATGCTCTGCACAGTGAATTGTAGAAATCTCGTCTCTACTTACACCGAGTTGGAGGTGAAGCTCATGACTTGCTTTGTGTGTCATGCTTCATCTGTCACAATAGGAACAAAAACTTGTTTCATGGTCTTGATTAAAACCAAATATAAGCATGGAAATTGCCCACTAATTACCATCAATGTCAAGAAATTTTCTCCTACGCAGTAGTTATATTTGTTTATTATGCATGTTTTTTGCAGTCTTCTGGCCAGTGCTTATGATCAAGGAAGAGGATACAGAAAATTCAGGGTCTGACCTGCAAAGCTACAGAAGTAGCACAGTTAAGTTCAGACTGAAAAATATAATGTGGTAGTATTGTGAGTTTTGTCATCCTGTCCTGGGTTCTCAGATACAAAACTCTCCTGAGTGTCTGAAGGCCTTTTATTTTGTGAAATAGTGTAAGTCTATAAAATTGGTATAGTTCTTTGGGTAGTGTTGTAATTCATATTTCACTCTTTGTCCTCTGGTGCAGCTCTGAACGTGAGTCTCACTGTTCATTCCTAGTCTTTACCTATGGACAGTCTTGCCTGCTCTGTGTTGATGTATGTCCATTGATTCTTTTTTCTGTAAAAAAAGTTTCCTTTTCTGTAGTTGCATGGTTAGGTGAGATTCTCAGGCTTTGTTTAGTGGTGGAGAGGATTTTGGAAATATGATCTCTAAGGTCTCAAAGGATGAAAGAATGAATGTCAGAGGTATTATTTTTAAATTTTATGCCTTCTGACATCTGATGTGGCTTTTCATGGCTTGAAGAAGGCATTACAGCCTTAAAGCACCTGACACACAGTTCCCTTATGATGAAAAGGCAACAATTTTGCTGCTTTAGCAAAAAGGCTTGGCACTTAGGCATCTGAATCTGTGTTTTTGATGCAAAATGGGTGTATGCTGCTTTTGTGGAACCAAAGAAGCCTGTTCCAATGTGAAAGGGTTTCCCTCTGCATTCTGCTGGCTGCTTTGCGCTAGCTGCACTGCCTCTGGGAAATGGCACCTTCACATAGGAGAGCCCTAGGACTGAGACAAGGAACTTTCTTCTCTACTTAAGACCTCATGCTGTAATAGCTATCGTGAGGTATATTCATTTAATTGTTAGTTTGGTGAATCTTGATTATATTTTTCTCATTTCAGTAACCCAGCAATTTCCTTCCCTGTTGTCTCCCAGGGAGACCGTCCAGGAAAATGTTCCAGAACAGATGAAATTCTGACCTTCAGTCATCAAACTGAAGAGCAGCTTTTGTGGCATCTGACTCATGTGAGCAGAAGTGATTCTAAGTCCCACATGAGTCTTTGGGAGAAGGCTTGGTTTGGGAAGAGGTCATTGTGGGCTTTTTCTGTTTAGCCACTGTGTAATGGGGTCAAAAGTAGTTCCCAGTAGTTTGATATGTGTTTCAAATTCTCTTCCATGAGATGGACCTTCTGGGACCAGAGTCCAGTTTCTTTAAAATGATTTTATGTGCCTAGTAGTTCACAGTCTGAGTTGCTTTAATCTATGATATTCAAGAAAGTTTTACTGGCATCCCCTCAGATTTAAGGCTCTGAGCCCTTACTGACAGTAAATTCCTACTTATTCTGCTGAGACCTGGCTAAAATTGCCCCTCAAAGTGGTAGAAAGGGGGATTGTCCAGAAACCATTTTGGCAGAGGGGTAAGCAACTAAGTTCTGTTTAAGGACTCTCACTGGGACACAATTGCACAACAAAGCATCTAAACAGTTTCCAGAGCACAGTGTTATACTGCAGCCTTGGAGCCCAGGCAAAGCCCCCCTGGGCACTGTGCAGCTCCTGAAGTAGGTGTGCACTCCAGGTCCTTTGAAATTCCAATTTTCATCTCTGTAAATCCCTTGGCAATACTTGTAACAAAATGCCTGTGTCAGAGAAATTTATTACTACTACTGACATGATAATACAAGGGGAAATCAGACATTGCTTAGAAATTTGAATTTCTGTTATAAAAATGCCTCTGTCAGGGCTGTGCATTACACAGTACCTGCATTTTCTCATTTAAAGTAGTACGTCATCTTAAGCTCTACTGCTGGCTTTCAGCTCTCCCCACCCACCCCCCCCCGTTAATAATTGGCAAATGATGGGATGTGATTACATGGCCATTTACAGTACTTATTAGCATTTCATTTATAACATTATCATATAAAACTGACTTAATTGCCCTCTGGGTGTAAACATTTAAATTTTGTACGTGGCAGCTCCATTCACTTCTCTGCCACTGAGGAATACAGTATATTACTTCTCAGAAAAGAAAACACTAATTTGTCATGGATGGCTACATCCACTGTACGTGGAGAAGAAAGGACTTAAAAGATGCTATGGCTCCTTGGGAGTATACACAATGATTATAACATAATTTGCATTCAGGCATTTGCATATATGGTACAGTAATTTGGCATGGCTCCTTTGGTTTTTATCTCAAAGGAGGGAAGGATTGTCATTTTTCCAGTTAGTATCCTAAAAATCACATACTGTAATGCTGAAAAAAGCCTCTGCAAAAGCATCCATAGCTTTGTCACTGTAGAATTGTTCTCAATAGAGTATTTATTGGTGCTTTGTCAAATCTACATTTAAATATACCAATTGATGGCTTGGCATTATTTTCTGTTGGAGGGTATTCCAGAAGCTAAGCAGAGGTCTGTCTGGGGACTTTTTCATTGGTGCTTGGTCTGAGATTTCATTGCATTTCTCCATCTGTTTTCACCTGGTCTATCGCCTGCCTGGTCATTCAGCCAAGCTGGGCTTATTTTTAGCCACACATCTCCTTGCGAGGGACTTCTGAACCACTTCAGGGAGCTGTTGTTTTCTACCTCATGGTGCTTTTTAAATGCCCACTGCCAATCTCTTCCATAACACTCTGCCCTTGCCTCCAAATATTATTGGCCATTTTCTTCTGAGCTCTCTTTGGATAACAGCTCGCTCAAACCAGCCATCAATGTGCCAGATGCTGCTGTGCCGGGGCTGCCAGCCTGATCCAGAAAGCGCTGAAGCCAGAGGAAAGCCTCCGTTGATTTTGGATCAGTACCATAATGAGGAACCAGGGAATATGATAATGGCCCATAACTTAAAGCACTGAAGTGTGGGCCTGCATCACAGTGCAGAGATTGAGTAGTTGAAGGGCAAAGGTCTTCCACAGCCATAACCAAGAGGCAACAGCAATTAGCTAATAAACCTAAAAATAAAAATAAAAATAAAAATAAAGGGCCAGAGTAATTTTTGTGGCTGGAGGAGGCTGAAGGCATTTTGGCAGGCTGGGCAGAGCTCAGCTTGGCAGTGGTGGGCTAGAAGCATTGCAGCTGGCAGTGCTCTCTCTGGGGTCTGGGGTGAGAGGAGAGCTGTGAGGGATGTGGGGCAGGATGGCGAGCCATGGGCCTCCCTGAGGACTGGGGGGTTTGGTCACAGACTGACACGGTGTGACAACAGTTTGCTTGTGTTGGAGTTTGGTGGGATCAAAGGGAAAAGAGGTCTGCAGTGCTGGTGGGATCTCAGCAGCTTTGGGAGGATTGGGACTGTGATGAGGGGTCGGTGGGGGTTGTCTCTGCTCCTGAAGCCAGCCAGTCTCCACTCCTGCCCCGAGTATAGGGAGGCAACAGCTGCGTCTGGAATGGCAGGTGATGGGGCCAGGCCAGTGGTGGAAGCATTCCTGAAAAACAAGGTGTTTTGCTTCATTGGTGTTGGGGCCAGGAGTCATTCCTGTGAATCTCTCTTTCAGCAAAAGGCTGTGCAGATGAGAGATGGGAAGAGACTGCCTGGAGGACAGAATCATGAGTGTCTTGCCTTCCTCCCCACTATGCTGCTATTTCAGGGAGTGCTAACTTGTCTGCCCATGGGTCTGGCATTCAGAGGAGGGGGCTGACATCTTTCTCTGGACTTTCTGGTCTCACCTTTCCTTCTGGACATGCCTCTGCTTTTGCCATGTAGTCGTATGCCTTTTCTCTTGTTTGTGCCTCGCTTGCTTCCAGCATCTTCCTGTTTGGGCATGATCCTACTGCCTTCCTCCATTGCCAGAAAGTCACCCTTGTGCTGCCCCCATCCCAAAACTGCTGCCTCACATCCTTTTGCTCTTATCTCTCCAGTGGCCAGCCCAGCACTGGAGCACTGGCTTCATACACTGAAAAGCCAGGATGGGGAAGATGAAGAGCAAGGTGAATTAAACCTGAATAAGGAGCTTCTTGGAACTCACTTGAGTCATGTAAGTTGGGGGCAGTGTCTGAAGCTGCTCAGTGCTGTGCTTTCCCACAGCCCCCCTGGGATGGACTGATGGCAGCAGGACTTCTCCTGCTCTACAGCCCTGTCCATACAGTGCCTTTCAGGTGACAGTCTGATGAGCTTTTCCTCATCCCACCACCCAGCACTGGGGCCCGGGAACAGAGCCTGTAGGGCATGGGAGTGGTGTCTGATTTGGGAGATACTGCTGGGATATCCCACTGCTGTCCCTAAGATGTTGTTTACTGTTACCTGGAACACAGAGGACCTCTCTGCCTGAGGTAAGACAAGACACAAGTGGTATCAGTGTTGGTTTTTTTCTTCCTTTGCAGTGTTTTCAGTCTCATCTGGGCTTCCTGAAGAAACCAGATAAGTTTTTGATCTTTTATCAAAGACCAGAAATGCATTTTTTCATGGCAGACTGAGCTAGCTGGCTGATATCCTTTGCATCAGCAAGATTGTTATTTCAGATTTTCTTTTCCTTCCAGTTTTTGCCCAAAACAGCTTGATTCATTTCAGTGTCTCTCTTACTGACCTTGCAGGTTAACTTTTTTGAATGTCCATGAGAATAGAGGACCTTTAGGAATAAATAAAAAATTTTGTCATACATGAACATGCAGAGAGAGGATGTGAAACACATTGTATTAAATCGTTTTCCAATGCAGGAATGGGGAGAAAAATTATTTGAGATAAGGAGGGAAAATAAATATGAAAAAAGAAGGAGAAAAGGAGACCACCCTGCCACGCAAAAAAAATGTTAAATGACAATTGCCATGGCGATGTTTCCATGGCTAATTCCTAAGGATGCACTGCCACCTGCCAGCCTTTGAGCAAAACGCATGGAAACAAAAAGTGGATTTCATTCCTGATTGTACTGTTCCTTGACTGCTTAAATTGCTACGTGGCTGATATATCCATTTTAGAAAGGAAACTGCAATCAAGGATTTACACATGGATTTGTACCCTTGCACTACACATTATGCAAAGGAGCAGAATACATTTGCAAGGTGGACCAGCCTGAGCCCAGCCAAGGCTGGTCGTGGTTGTGAATCAGGGCTCAGAGGCATGAAGCCCCTCTTGCCCTGTCCTCAGCTGAAGGTATGAAACATTGTGAGGGGAAGGCACAACTAATGGGGGTGCTGAGGAGTTGATTTATGCTCTTAGAAGAGATTAAATCTGCTGCATATTACAGGATTGTTAAATGAGAGCAAAAGCGGTGTGCTGCTGAAACTTGAAGGTGACAAATAATGGCAGGAAAAGAAATATTGATTTAGGGTGGGTGCCTAGGAGTAATGGGATGAAATTTCAAAGGGAAACCTGAGTGTTGTGTGTTAGGAAATGCTTCCACATACTGAGATCTATCAAGCTGTGAATATCTCAGGGGAAGCTTCTTCACCCCAGGCACTTTAAACTAGAATAGAATAAATGCTATGAAATTATTATAGAGTGAAGTCTTATAGTGGCAAGGGGATGAAATAGACACTCTAATAGGTTTTTATTTCCTCTCTGAGCTGACTCTCCATTGTCTTTCATTATGCAGCACAAGCTGTTCAAGCTTGCTTATCCAGCAGAACACTACTACTGCTATGCACACAGATGTCTCGTACAACACCTGGTAAAGGATGCATGGAGTACAGCTTTGCCTTGAACCTGCTGCAAGGAAATGTAAATTGCATTTCTGATCTCTCAGCCTCTGAGTCCTGGCTCAGATTTAGCTTTTCTTTAGCACTGTGCACGGTCCATTACCGTGAAGAAACTCATATATGTTTTGTTCAATATATTTCATAGATAAAAATACTTGTGTAATTTGAAGCAGTACATCACCTTAAGACCTGATTGAGTCAGAACCAATTTAGCAAGAACAATCCAGTTAACTCCTCCTAAAGTGACATTGTCTTCTCTTGGCAGGGTTATGTCAGATGTAAAAATTCAGAAATGCCTCTGGAAATTAAACAAACCTTCCATTTCCCTTTCAAACTTTGAATGTTCTTTGGGTTGGGACTGAGATAAAAAGTAACTGTCTTGTGTTCGTGACTGAATGAACATTCTTAAGAGACTTTCTTGTGAAAAATGGTAAACAATTAAAGAAGTGGTTACTTGTGAGGGTTTGTCTTTTTGCATACAAAGGTGAAAATTAGTGAAAATGATGGAAAAACATGTTAAGAGCAGAATCAAGCCATGATTTTTATCACCTGGTTAAGTGACCTCACTACAAAAATATTGGCTACCAAGAATTTTTCTTTTTTTCTTGTGTGCATTTATTCTGAAATAAAATTTTAAAAGAGCCTCTCTCACTTTTGTCATAAAGGCACCACACCAGTTGACTGTGTCCTTACAGGACTCATGCATTAGTTGCCATCCTAACACTGTGAGTTTAAACTTCCTCTTCCCTTGTGAAACTGACTGTATTTTTTTCCTTTGTTTTCACTCTGGGAATAATTTTAAAACAAGTTCCACTTACAGATACTAAGAGAATTCTTGGTTTAAGGATGCAATTACCATATGGTTGAAGCTAGGCATATACTGAACCCTATTTATCTTAAACGAATATTAAGAACATGTGCTTGTTTCTAAAAAGCAGTTCTTGTCTGTCACTGAGCTTTGGGAACTGAGTTTATGGATTTATTCTTGGGGAATGTGAAGTTTAATCTGTAAGGAATGTAAGAAGAAAAAGATTTGCCATTACCTACAGAGTGATGGCCAAAGCAACCTCACTCTGAAGACCAAAGCTGGCTGACTGCATGTGTAGCACCTGAACTGCTACTTTAATTCTGGTGAGAACAGCAAAATATTCAGAGCCTCAGCTCTTGGTCCTCTGGCTGAGCCAGAGGTTGTCATGTGATGGTATTTTCCACCAGAATGTCTCTTGAGTCTGGTTTTTCTCAAACACAGCTTGGAGATCTTACATGCATTGTGGAGTCCCAGCTACAGATAGATTAAAAGCCAGCTGTGAAGGTCAGAAGAGCACCAGTTCCCAGCGTTCAGTGTGTGGAAGCTCACACTTCTTGCAGTTCAGACATGATCAGTGATCAAACCAGAGGGCAGTTGTAGGGTACAACAAGGCCGGTTATAGTCCTTTGAACCACTGGGCCACCAAGCACAGTGTCACAGCAGAATACATAAAAATTTAAGCTGGGCCTGAGCAGTAATTCCTTGTTTTAGAAGCTGATTTGACATTGAAGCAGATGGGAAATGAGGTGGTCCTTCCTGCAAAACCAATGTCTATCAGCCTTCTTTCAGGACAGGGGAACTGGGTGAGGACTGCTTTGGCAGGGAAAGGCGAAGTTAGTGCCTTGTGGACAAGGGAAAAAGGTGCTGGAAAGTGTGTGGAAGGAGGAGTTGGTGAAAAGCAAAGCAGCTGTAGGGGTTGGAAGACACACTGGAAGAAAGAACAAATCATCTGGACTGTATTGTGTTCATTGTTTTGCCTTCTGGATGGAGTATGCTGTGAGTGGGGACACTGGGATAATTGAATGCTTGATTATAGAGTATTTGTTAGCACTTCTTCTGACTTGCTTATGCCAGTGACAACTTATGCAGGAGGTTCTTTGATTTGTATTCTCTGCAGGAGAGGAATAAAAATGAATACCCACCTCATTAATCCCTTTTAAAATTATGTGTGGATGGGCTAAACAAACTTCTGTGGTTCTATTTCCTAATAAACAAGGAAATCATTACAAAAAGTTTATCAGCTTTACTTTGGTTAATCACCTCTATTGTTTCACTTCTATTGTGTAGTCTGCAAGAATAAATTAAACTAAATGAGTCTTTATGAAAGTCCTTTTTAACATTTTCGTTTAGAGTTTACCTACCAGCTCTGTAAAACTCTTTACATTTCCAGGTTTCCAGATGGATCTCACAACATCTATTGTGCTTGCCTAAATGTAGAGTAAAAAGGAAACCCTAGTTCTCTTAGATCTACCCTCTGGGACTAATTATACTTATTTGACTAGAGTAGCAGTTAGATCTGAATTATAGTCATGAATAAGTTAGATCTTAATTAAAGTCATGTTTGGGTGCAAAAGGCAATGTCATACATGCAAAGAAGCTGCTTTGTAATATGCGGAAATTAGTGTTAATAATAATTTGTGTATGAGATTTGGATTCCAATTTATTCCTCATATTGCTCTCTCTGGCACTTCACCCATTTAATAGTGCATCCTGCTCCTGTTTCCATGTTTGAGTACTCTCAAAGTAATAGAAGGTAAAATATTGCTAAGCCAAAAAATAAAATGACTCACTCAATTCACATCAATATTTAAGGAGCTTTGTAATTGTCAGGGCCTTATAAGATGTTTGACAATGTCTTGCTTCTATTTGGAATATGTTGAAAAATTAACGATATTATGGTGTACTGTAACATCTTTCTTCTGAAGACTTTCAGAGTTTCCCAGGAGGACAGCTTAATCTCATTTTTTCCCCCGTTCTGATCTGTTCTCATCTCTCATAAAATTGGCAATAACACATAAATTAAACTGTAGGAGGGTAGGTTTAGATTAGATATCAGAAAAAATTCTTTATTACAAGTGTGGTGAGGAACTGAAAGAGCTTGCACAGAGTAGTTGTGGATGCCCCATCCCTGGAAGTGTTCCAGGCCAGGTTGGATGGGGCTTTCAGCAAGGAAGGGCAGGGGTCCCTGTCATGGCAAGGGGTTGGAACTAGATGAGCTTCGAGGTCTCTTCCAACACAAACTCTTCTATGGTGTGTGCACACATAAATAGTACACTTCAAAACACTACTGCGTTTGGGCAGCCGTCAACCCTTGTTTTGCTTTGGGTGATGGTTAAAGCTTCTTAGGAGAATATCTACTCCATATGGGAGATAAATACAGCTCAAAAGCATGAAGAACTTGTGTAAGGCCAGTTAACTACACTGGGCTCAAAGATCAACATGGGAATGCCACCTAGACCAAGAGATGCCTATGTGGATAACCAAAACACTCCAGTAAAACAGTGGCTGTGGCTGGCAAGTGACTGTGTCTCTGTGATATGTTCCTCTTGTTGTATGGTGATCTAGGGCTTGTAAAGAGAGTTGTCACCTGCTTAGTGTGAGCAGGTATCCTGAGGCACAGTGTGAAAGCTTGGCAGACTATGACATGCTTTTCCTTTCCTATGGCATGTTTTCTGCCAAATGCTGCATCTGAATATGTTAGTTGACAAAGGATCTTCTATATTTTTGTGACCATCCTGTCATATGTTTTTATTTCTGAAGAAAACTTTGAGAAAGTCCAAGTACTTTCTTTTGATATTCTCTAAGGAACATGTTGTTTCTTGAAAGAAGATGCTATCTTCTAATCCCAAGCAACTTCTTTTTTGACACTTTGATATATTTATTTAGAAAAATAAGGAGGAGTTGAAGAGATAGAAAACTTAAAATAGAATAAGCCTTTTTGACACCATCCTGAAAGAATTATTATTGCCTTGTGATAATTTTTATGTATCTGTATATCTATCTATCTATATATATAGATATATGTATATAATATATGCTGAGGAAAATTCAGGCAAGCATGATACTCTTTTTTTTTTTTTCACTGCTCTGGTCAATGACTCAGGCTTTCTAGTGCATAGCACTGAAGAGCCTATGTTTGGCCCTCACAGTGTCCAGTGGGTGTGGATTTCTGGAGATCATCTTGGAAGAGGAATCTGGTGCATAAAGTTGCACTTGGGTGTGGGTCAGATCATTGTGCATATTTAACTCTGTAGTCATGGCATCACTGCCGACATTGTGCTTGTGGCCATGGCAATTCTCTCTCTGTACTGCTCACTCCACTTGTAATGGTCTTTTGAAAGCACTCAATAGCCAAAATACTCAGGAAAAAGATGTCTAAGGCAATCTGCTTTAGGAGGAGTTGTTTGCACTACAGGTATGTAATGACACAAAAATAGGGAAAATCTGGATGGGTTTGCATTGCAGCAAGGGAAATTTAGACTAACATTGAGACAAGCTTTCCAGCAGTTCAGCACTGGAATTGTCTATCCATAGACCTTCTCACATTCTGCTTCACAATGATTTTAGGAACAAATAAACAAAGAATGGTTTTGGTTAACTTGGTCTGTACTTGGCTAGAAGATAGATTGGAGAGTTTCCTGGGGTCTTAATGCTTAGTTAAATTGCTCAAGGAAATTACGCACAAGATAACAAGGCTAGCTCTTTAGAGAGGCTTGCATTTAAGATGCAAAATATCTTAAGGAAATAGTAGAAATTTTAGGACTTGATCAAATGGATTGTAATAAAAAATAAAAGTATATAAATAAAAAAAAAAGGTATAATTTAACCTTTATTTGTGCCATTTACTGTTATTTTAGAGATTAAGATAATTCAGTAAAATGGAGGACGGTCCTATGAATTTATATGATTTTTTCCTTTTTTGCTCCTTTTTTTTTTAACTTATGAAGTTCACTCTTTTGGACACTATTACTGAGGTCTTGAATTTGAATGCAGAGGATTCTACTCAAGTGAATATCTATAGTTGCAGTAGATGGGAGGAAGCAAATTATCAAAGATTTGAGCCCTTCTGCTTCAAGACATTAACTAGTCTTAAGCACCTTGGTTCTGGAAGAAACATCCTCTATGGGAACATTACTGCATGGCTGTCTATGAGGATTTGAAGCACCTGCTGTTGGTACCTGTCAGAGACAAGATAGGAGCAAAGAGACTTACTGTGTGATT
>VYZP01078978.1:65375-90744 GCA_013400635.1 Hypocryptadius cinnamomeus | reverse complement strand
AAAAAAAAAAAAGAGTGAAAGGGAAGTTTGTCAGTTTGTCACTCGGCTCCTTTGAATTTCCTTGGCAGAAGGATCTCTCTGACTTCCCAGGCAGGGAGCAGAGACAGCCCTGGCTGCTGCCACCCCAGTCTGGATGGATGACGAGGATGGCAGTGCCCACACCTCCGGTGACAGCTCTGGTGACACTGCTAACCTCACCCTGTGCTGTGACCAGGGACCGGCTTCTCCTTCTCCTGGAAAACCTGAGCCCGGGGCAGGTGGGAAGCTCACACCTCGGGAGAGAAATTCCTTCCTCTTACCTCATTCCCTGATTTTTTCTCGGGAATGGCTGCACTTGCAGTGCTCCTCCTGCAGGTGCTTGGGGCTGGGATAAGCAGCTCTTGCCTCACCTTTCTTTTGCCCCATGGAAAACCACATTCCAGAGGGGCAGAAATTAAAATTCCCTAACTTAATTTAATTTTAATTAATTAAATTAAATTAAATTAATTAAAATTTAAATGCTTCCTTCCCTGGGGCAGTTGGAAAAGGTGCTGGCTGCAGGGTGGAGGGTTCAGCAAGGTCTGAACAAGAGCAGAGGGAGAGGGATGGGGCAGGAGAAGGGATTTGCTGGGTGCAGAGGATGGAGCAGAGCTCAGGAAGGAGGTGGGAATTTGGAAGAAGGAATAACTCCAAAATCTGGGAGGCACTCCCTGGAGAGGCAGCAGGGACAGTGAGAACTGCAGGGTGATCCAGGCAAGGAACAAGTGGGAGAGGGGATGTGGGACAGCACGGAAGGAGGAGGAAAAGCCTCGGGAAGAACCTGTGGAATGATCTGGAGAAGATCCTGCAGCCTCAGAAAGTCAGGAATGTGCCCAGCACTGGGATCAGGGACTAATGAGCCGAGCAAGCTGCAGCCTCAGGGAGTCTGTGAAATATGAGGCTGGCAAATGCCTTTGAGGAGGCACTGACACGGAAAGACCTGGGAACAGATCCAGGCAATCCCCAAATCCCACCAGCACAGCTCAAAATTCAACCAGCGCCGAGCTGCGACGGCTCCTGTCCCTCGCCAGCCTCTCCAATCAGCTCCTGCAGGATCCCTGCCTGCCCAGAGGAACAAAACAGCTCAGGTGTGCTGGGAATC
The DNA here is from genome assembly GCA_013400635.1 of Hypocryptadius cinnamomeus. Taxonomy (NCBI): domain Eukaryota; kingdom Metazoa; phylum Chordata; class Aves; order Passeriformes; family Zosteropidae; genus Hypocryptadius; species Hypocryptadius cinnamomeus. The sequence continues at coordinate 89,624 of VYZP01078978.1, read as the reverse complement.
ACCCCTGGATCTCCTGGGGGGTCACTCCGGGGCCAGGGCTTGGTCACACACGGGGACAAGGGCTGGGGACCCAGGGGAGCAAGGAGCAGAACAGAGGGCTGAGCCAGGAAGGGCAGTTTGGGAACTGGGCTGATGGGTTTGGGGGAATATGGGGTGGATTGGGGTGGAATATGGGGTGTATTGGGTAGAATATAGGATATATTTGGGGGGAATATGGGATATATTTGGGAGCAGATTATGGGATATATTTGGGCAGAATATGGGATATATTTGGGGGGAATATGGGGTGGATTGGGGTGGAATATGGGGTGTATTGGGTAGAATATAGGATATATTTGGGGGGAATATGGGATATATTTGGGGGGAATGTGGGATATATTAGTGGGTAATATGGGGTATATTTGGGTGGAATATGGAATATATTTGGGGGAAATATGGGATATATTTGGGGGGAATATGGGACATATTTGGTGGGAATATGGGGTATATTTGGGAGGAATATGGGATATATCTGGTGGGGATATGGGATATATTTGGGTGGAATACAGGATATATTTGGGGGAAATATGGGATATATTTAGGGGGAATACGGGATATATTTGGGGGGAATATGGGATATATTTGGGGGGAATGTGGGATATATTAGTGGGTAATATGGGGTATATTTGGGTGGAATATGGAATATATTTGGGGGAAATATGGGATATATTTGGGGGGAATATGGGACATATTTGGGTGGAATATGTGGTTTCCAGGCACAAAATGCCTCTCTGGATCAGTGATGGAGTAGAGTGATGAGGAAGAAGCCTCGGCCAGGTGAGGAAGGCTATTCCCTGCCAGAGCTCCCTGCATCCATTTCCAGAATGGCACAAACGTGAAAATTCCAGGGAACCTTCTCCTTTCTGAGGTTTTGAAGTTTTGTATCCAAGTGCAGAAGAATGAAGACAGATCAGAAATGCAAATGAAGTGTTTTGAGCAACACAAAGAGATTTTGGCGGTCCTGAGGAAGGTGGGAGGAAAAGAATTTTCTCTTTGGGAACTGCAAAGTTATGGGGTTTGTTCTAAGGCAAGCTGGAGCCTGAAACCTTGAAACCTTTCCTGAACTGAATTCCTGCTCTCAGCACACTTCTCCCTCTCGGGGCTGCTGCTTGGACTGAAACTGCCATGTTTCCATCATGCTGCTCATGTCATGGAAGAGACCTGGGAAGGAAAATAAACCCTGGCAACTCAGTGGGGAGGGGGGGAAGAAGGAGGAAAGATGGGACCTGACAATCTCCCCAGAGCTCTGAGGGAAAAACAGACCTGGGTTCTCTGGCAGGGAGTGAATCAAACTCTATTTTTGCTTCCTAGCCCACGGTGAGCCTCATGGCAGAAATGCCAGCTCTCATCATACCTCGAGCCCCACATCTGTGCTCCTTTTCTGATTGCAGATGGCCCGAGCTGAGGAGCAGCTGTGGGCACTCCATGGACACACCCTGAGGGCACAGGGTGGGAGGAGAAGCCAGCAAGGAGAATTCCCTTGGGGAATGCAGACCGTGGGGGCAGGGGATGGAGAGGAACTGATTGTGTCCCCAAAGCAAACCTAGGATCAATCAATCAATCAATCAATCACAGGATGGATTGGAAGGGACCTCAAAGCCCATCCAGTGCCACCCCCTGCCATGGCAGGAACACCTTCCACTGTCCCAGGCTGCTCCAAGCCCCAGTGTCCAGCCTGGCCTTGGGCACTGCCAGGGATCCAGGGGCAGCCACAGCTGCTCTGGGCACCCTGTGCCAGGGCCTGCCCACCCTCCCAGAGAAAATTCCTGCTCAATATCCCACCTAACCCTGCCCATTTTGAATCCATTCCCCTTATCCTGTCCCTCCATGCTCCTATAAGAAGTCCTTCTCCATCTTCCTTGTAGGCTCCCTTGCAGTTTTCCTTGGAACTAACAATGGAGAGAGGAGCTGGAAGCCCAAACCATCAGGTGTATTTGAATTGGTTTTACCAAAGCCCATCTTGAGCAAGAAGTTTTTGGCCCACTGTGGACAAGCTCAGCCTTGTGCCATTCCCCCCTGCCCTGGGAATGCTGTCCCAGCTCCCTGAGCTGGATTGGATCCGACAAAGCTCCCCGGGCTGGGGAGGTCAGCACCAGGCAGAGAGGAGAGAACAGGATCCATCCCAAACCCATCATCTCCAGCTGGATCAACAGCCAAACAGGCCAGGCTGGAGGTGTCCAGCTCAACCTTGAGCGAGGTTTTGCATCCTCCTGAGTGCAGGTAGAGCTCAATTCCTGTGCTATTCCTGCCTGGAGAAGTCAGGGTTGAGCTGCATCCATCTGATGAAGCTCACTGGGGTTTTTTTGGCATTTCCTTGGCACTGACCAACACTCTCCCCAGCCATCCACTCCCCTTTATTCCCTGACCTTTCTGCACTTCTCCTGCCATCCAAGAAAACTTGGAGAGCAGGAGACCTTGAGGATGCCCTGGCTCTGTGTGAGCCGAGCCAAGGAGATGAATCATCCCCAGCCCAATCCCACAGAAATGCCCTTTGCCCTGCACAGCAGCTCCTGACAGCTTCTCCCTGCAGTGAATCTTTCCCACATTCCTGCTCCAGCTTGGATCTTCTCCCTCACACCGAGTCCTTCCACAAGAGCCAGGCTGCAGCTTTTCATCAAGCAGGAGAATTTGACTGAAAAGTGGATTTTCATCCCCAAGATACAGAGATTACAAAGACTTTATCATTATTATTATTATTATTATTATTAGGATATTGAAAACAAAAAATTGAGATTTTGGTGAAGTCCCCACTTTGCTGCTTCAAGATCCTTCAGTTTAAATGAAATCAAAGTGAAATCAAAGCATTTCTGTTTAATCCCTGAATAAAAGAGACTCCTCAGAGTAGAATCACGTTTCTCATCCCTCCCCACGGCTGGAGCAGAATTTCCTTGGATATCCTGCAGCCAGTGGGATGGGGGACATGGTTTGAAGGGTGAGGCTGCTCTTGCTCAATCCCAATATTTGGGATCGTGTCCTCTGGGGGCTTTGCTGGGCCCCCCAGGTCCCTGAGCTAAACCAGAGCGGATTTTGAAGCCCCCCTGCACATTTTGTATCCAGTCCTGACCCTTTCAATGTCTCAATTCTTAAACCAGGCTCTTCCAGGATGGGATTAAAGCATGCAGAGTTCAGACAGGTTTTTGGAGAGCGTCCTGAGCTCATGGGGGTTAAATCACTTCCCATTGCACAGCAGATTTCTGAATTTCCCAAATCCCAACAATTCAATTGAACAACTGTTGAACAATTCTTGTTCAAAAAGTGGACAAGACCTGGAGAGTAGCTGTGGTGGGGAGGGGGTGGCAGGGAGAACACCCAGACACCGGCACCAAGCCCAGCAGATATTTTTTCCCTCTGACTCAGTGTGACTTTCTCCCTTCCCTAACAAGCTTTGAGTACCGTGTCCTCCACGGGAAACAGGAATAAATTGGGAGAGCAGGAACGACATGAAAACAACTGAAAATAAAACAAGGAAGGTGGAAAGCACAGAGGGAGTGGGTGGGATTGGGATGGGAGCGAGCGGGAGCTCAGCCTTGGCTGGGAGCCCGTGGGGGGGACCCCGCTGTGGCTCTCCCCTCTTGTTACTGATAAAGAAAAACGAACACCATGTTTTCCTTTTCCTAAGAAGTGTCTACAGCAAGAGAACCCGAAATTACAGAGAACTCGGAATTACAGATCTTTCCGTGGCCGAGCCACAGATCTGCGGCTCCATCAAACCCTCGGGGCTTTTCCAGCCAGTCAATAAGCGAGGGCAGCCACAACCTGCTGCAGCACTTGACACTGCTAAAACGTGTTTGGGGACTTGGGGAAAAGCAACAGGAAAAGGCAACCCAACAGTGTTAATGAACGGGCAGGAGGAGAGGGAGTTGGGACTGAAAAAACCCGGCTACAAACAACAGCCTTGGAAAGCAGGAAGGGCCCCGGGGAGCTGCCCCGGCTCCGGAGCGCTGCGCTACAGCTCAGAGAAACACTGAGGAAAATCGGGAGCTGTGCCACTTCCCCCTCCTCAGCAGGACGTGGGACAAGTGTTGTTGACGTCCCCACCCATGCACACAAAAAGAAAGAGCGATCTGGCTCCAGGAGGAGCAGGGGCAGATCCATCCTGGCATTTCCACAAGGATTGGCCATCCCGAGCTCGCGACAGAGAACATCTCCCCCCTTCCCACCAGGTTGGTCCCACTGCCCTCGCCTTGTCTTGGCTTCAGATGGAGCTGGGCTGGGGCTCTCCTTCCCTCACCCAAAAGGTTTGGAAGCTCATTTCTCCTGGGAAGCACCGTGCCCTGCTCGTCCAACCTTCCTCTCCCATTAAAGTTAAAGCAGATTTCAACCAGAGAGCTCTAAAACAGGACCACAAGGACAGGAATACCACAGACCTTATTTGGCAGGTGGGGAAACTGAGGCATGGGATTTTACTTCAACTTAAAACAAATGGAAGTGAGAACATGGAGCAGAGATTTAGCCCAGCCCAGCCTGTGATCCACCACATCACACAGCTCAGCTTTCCATGAGACATTATTCCCGATCTCCCCAATTTCCCGTGCTTACATCTTTCTTCCACAATCTTCTCCCAATTTTTCATCTTCCCCTCACTGACCACTTCCTCCTTTTTGCACCCCTTCCCCTCCATCTCCACCCTGCCGTGCCAGGCAGCAGCCAGCTGCGGAGAGGTGCTCACTGCCACCTCGGGGAGCCAAAACCAGCACGTTCCACCAAAGGTAAAAAAACATATTTAGGGACCTACCAGTCCACCTGGACTTCTATATCCCGTGTCTCTACCTTGGAGGGTGCATCTCCACCGCTGTCCTTACTGCTGCTCTTCAGCAGGTCCAGGACGGGCTCGATTTCTTTGAGCAGCTCGTTGTCTTCCATGCCGCCGTTGAGGCAGGAGTGACCACAAGCCCCGTCCCTGCCCTTGCCGGCGTCCGGCCCTTTGCTGCTGGGAACGACGCCGTTAACGTGGACCACGGGCTCCACCTCCTTCCCCGTTTCCCTGGCCCACAGCGATCCCATGGCTGCTGGCAGCGGCTGCTCTTTGCTGGGAGCGCTCGGGTTGGACAAGTCAACCGCCTTGGGAGCCGGGCACAGGGGTCTGGTGACACGGACGGTTTTGGGTGTCCCGTCGCCCGTGAAAGTGGTCTCCAGGTGAGTGGTGAAGCCCTCGGGGCCACGCAGGATGAGGACCACGTAGGTCTCGGAGGCGATGCTTCTCAGGATCTCCAGCGCCGTCTCATAGCTCATGTCCACCAGGGGCCTGCCATTGACGGCTAAAATGATGTCCCCAGCCTGGATGAGGCCACTCTGCTCGGCAGCCCCGCCCCGGATCAGGTCCGAGATGATGACGGGCGGTTTGCTGACGCGCTCCTTCACCAGGAAGCCGAGGCCACCCACCTTGCGCTTGAAGAGCCTCACCGAGATGACGTTGGGCTGGATCTGCTGCACGCTGAACACATTCTCTTCCATGGCAGCCCCCTCCTCCAGCCCGCTCTCCAGAACCTCAACACCCGCTGGGCGCAGGGGAATTCGCTGTCCGAGGCGCTTCCCAAGGCCGGGGTGCCAAGGGGCAGCTCTGGCTTCCAAGGAGCTGGACTCACTGGAAAACTCCCCTGGGCTTCGGCTGCCGAGGGGCTTCCTGCGGCATGCTCGGTGACACCGCTCTCCGAACAGCAGAAAACCGGGAATGTCACCTCTGGGAAGGCAGGCTAGGAGCAGGACGGGCAGGGCTGGGCATCGCCTGGAGTGGGAAACATTCCAGCTTCCAGTCAGCCGCTGGTCCCGCGCCGGGCAGAGAGGGGGAGGCAGCCCGCTCGCTTCACCGGCATCCCCGCCGACGGTGCGCGGGCTTCTTTATCTGGAAAGGAGGGGAAAAACCAACAAAGGAGGGAGATAAGTGAGGCAGGGCAGGCGCAAGTGCCTGCTGAGCACGGGGCTGGGCACGCCACGGGCACCCCGTCCCCACAGATGTCACCCCCCCGGGCTGCGTTTGGGAGCCAGGCTGCAGCCTCGCAGCGCTCCGGGCTTTGTTTCCTCCACCTCTCCCTGCGAAAATCGGCACCATCTGTTCGGCGAGGGCGCGGGGGGAGCGGGGAGCCCTGGCAGGGGCCGCTGGGCAGGGCAGGGCAGTGCTGGGCAGCCCGGCTCGGGCACTGCCCGCTCTGCCCACCCTGCAAGGCTCGCACACCGAGGGGGCTCGGCCGTGGCTCCTGCCGGCTCGGGATCCCCTCTCCGTGTGTTCTCCAGAGCATCCCACAACCTGCTGGGTGAGAACCAAACAGGGGACGGGCAGCCCCGCCCGGGAGGAAACCTGTTCCGGAGGTGTTGTCGCTCCGAGGTGGCTCCAGGAGCAGCAGCCAGGGAACAGAAGAGGCCGCTCGGTCCCCTTCCCCCGAGTTAGGAAAACACTTCCAAAGGCAACTGCTTTTAAGGCTGGCTGCAGGGATCAGCGCTCAGCTCCTCCTCTCCCCATATTTCCAGCCTGGCACGGGGACAAGGAGGCGACGCTCGCCCTCCCCCGAGCCCAGCCCCGCTCCCGCACCAACTGCTCCAGCGGAGGGAAACCATCGCCGGGGGAGCACCTCGGAGCTCATCCCGCCCTCGGGGAGCCTCTCCCGCACAGCTGGGCACGGCTGGAACTGCCCTCGCAGGGCTCGGGGAGCCACGGCCCATTGGCTCCTGATGGGACCCTTGTTCTTACAAGCCACGCTTGGCTTCTGTCACTTCTGCTCCCAAAGCCTCCCCGCGCTCCCCTCGCGTTTCTCAGATGCTCTGGAGAACGTTTCTCTCCAGGACTGTGCCCTGACACTTCGCATCGAGCCAGCGCCTTTTCTTTTTTAAAATCGGAGTTTTGTGCAGAGAACAGGGGGCACATGTTCTGCTGGAGGCACTGCCATGGCAAGGAAAACAATCTTCTCTCTCCCCATGCTCAGGGCAGCATTGGCACCTCCACCCCGCTCTGCCGGGAGCTCCCTCCAGCCCCCAGATGGGACAAACAGGGATCTGAGGGGCAGGGCAGGGACACCACCGCCACTTGGGCACCTTAATCCTCTCGTGAGGAACGCTGCTGAGCCCCGGCTGGGCTTTTTAGCAGCGAATTAGGGATAAAACAATTCGAGATCCATAACCCAAACCGATGGGTTTAACCCCTGTGGCCCTTCCCCTGCTGTGACTCGGCCCCGCAGAGCAGCAGCAGCAGCAGCTGCTTCCAAAGGGTTAAATACCACCGGGTCACATCCTCAAGGGCTAATTAATGCCCTAATTGCAAATGACACTAGATCAGGTCCCCGGGATGGGCTGTGCCGCCTCACCGGGCTCGGGCAGCACAGCAGGACAGGGAAGGTTCCAGTTTCGGGGAGGATGGAGGAAAGCAGGAATTCACTTCTACCCGACAGCTCCTGTCCCTTTCCTTCCCTCCCACCCCTCCATCCCTTCCCTATCCCGACCTCGCTTTCCCAGCCGAGTTTTCCCCTTCCCCAGGCTCTTTGGGAATCACAGGAGCCGCTTCCTTCTCCCTGCCGGGCTCTGATTTTCCCGACCCCTCTCCCCCACAGGGTGACCGTCCCCGTGCAGGCAGGGCGCTGAGTCACACCAAACTCATCCTGACGAGCCTCGTGGGGACAAAGGTGGCTTCGGGAGCAGCCGAAGAGCCACGGGAGCACGGAGCAGCAGCTCCCTGCGAGGGGCCGGCCCTGCTCCTCACCCACGGACGAGGTCTGTGTGAGCATCGTGCCCGTCTCGGCGGGCAGAGCCACCTTGGCACCGCCTGGCACGGGTCCCTGTCACTGCCAGGGCTCCCAGCCGCTCACACGGGCAGATGTTGCACAGCTGGAGGCACCGTGGATGTCCTTCAGCCCCGCTCGACCTTACAGCGGGACTTGCTGAGCTCGCTGGAAAGGGCTGAGGAGCCCCGGTGTTTAATCCCTCACTCTTCTCCCAGCAGGATAATTTCCAGCTATTTCCATGGAAAAGGTTGTAATTTCTCGTGTGTGTTCAGCCCCAGCCTGCAATCCCATGGAACACTGGCATTTCTAGGTGCTCATTGTTGCCTGTCCCCAAACCCACTGACACCTCAGCATTCCTTACAAAAGGGATGAGAAGAAAAAAGTAGACTTTAAGTGATACCTCAACACCCATCCAGGGATTTCTCCTTTTTTTCTGCTGCTCCTCAGAGTCAGGAAGGTCAAAAAAGAGCCAGAAAGATGAGGGACAGGCAAGGAGAGGCAGAACAGGCAGGCTCTGAGCCCCTCAGCCTCCTGCTCCTTTAGGGAATAGCTGGATAAGGATTTTCACAGAATCATGGCATCATTTACGTTGGAAAATAATCCTAAAGATCCTTGAGTCCAATTATTTTCCAGCTGGAAAGCCTTGCACAAACTGAGACTGGAGAGAGGAGGGAGAGGGAGAAGTTCAGGGAGGCAGGAGACACCAGGAGGGCTTGGAAAACTCCCCCAGGAGGGTCAGGGCTCTCCTGTCCCACTCCACGGTGTCCCAGGTCTGACTCCAGAGGGGACACGCTTCAGATGGAACCCAAGCAGCTCAACCCTGTGGATGGCTGAGCTGTGCTGAGCTCTGTGAGCCCACAGATTCCCAGCTCTCCCTCCCAGCACCACGAGGACTCTGATTTACGGACCCCAGAGCCAGGTCAGATATTTAAAATCTACTGGAGGTGTCAGGTCTAATTCCTTAAAACAGTGAGAGCAGGACGAGGTTTCACCAGGGTAGGAACACTTATTTCACCCCAAAAAACAGCCAGGAGATGAAAAATCCAACAGCAAAGCCAGGCTCAGCTCCCTGTCAGGAATAAAACCTGCTGGAATAAACCTCCACGGATTGTGCCACCCCTCTCTCAGTTTCCCTGCCTTTCCCAAAGCATAAACCCAACTCAAACTACAGGAGACCAACAAGCCCTGCAGAGGGGCAGCATCCCAGGCAATCCTTAGCCCTGATCCCAACACCAATCCCTGGGACCAGCCCTCCTTTGGAGGCTTTCAGGGAAGAGCAGCAGAGCCTGTTCCCCTCCGGCAGTGACAAAGGCTCAACCAACCAACCCCAGGAGAAGCTCCCTGAGCTGCCAGATAACATTCCAAGAACAAAACTCCGGCACAAACCTTAATGGGATGATTTGATTTCCAAGGCAAAGCGGAGGAGAAATCAATCCTGGGGGCTTTAACACAATCTCCTGACTGTGCCAGGCAGAGCCGCCGGCTGTGCCGGGCTGGGCCGTGCTCAACGCCAGCCCCTCGGCCTCACAAATCCATTTGGAGCCCTGTTCTCCCAGTGATAATGGCTCCTGCATCCCTGTGCCAGCTTTAAATGGGCACCATTGTCCTCTTTAATTAGCTTTCATGGGATTTATAGCTCGAGGAAGAGCCCTGGCACTGATGGATTTATGCCCATTTCATTTTTACGACCCACGGAGCACCGGTGGATCAAATGAGGAGCGCTGGGATGCAACATATGCACAGTTCCTGTAAACCTGCCTGGCTGTGCCTCTGGAAAGGGAGCGTTCAAGTGATTCCCTGGCAGGGAGCTCGCTGGTGCCAGCAGTTCCATGCTCCATCCCTGCCCAGGGTGCCCTTGTCCACAGCCTTTTAACCCTCAGGTAACGTTCCTCTGGTGCCTTAAGTTTTAACTTTTCCATTTTTCAGATCCTGCACTGCATTAGTGTATAACTCTGAACTGATACAGAGTGTTAGTTAGCTCTCTTCACATTTTGGGCAGACAGAACAATCCTTCTAGGCCTGAGAACCAAGGTCACCAACACAGCCTCAGGCCCAAAAAGTATAAACAAAAGAGAATGGGGTGGAGGAAACTGAGGGAGTGTGACTTCATTACCTGAATCTTAATTGGACAATTAACTCTGATATGCAAAAAGACCAAACTTAAATCAGTCTGAGAAACTCCTGACCACTGTCCACCTTGGGTGTAGCCTCTGTGAGACTTTTGCACTGCCCAAGGTGTGCCCTTTGAAGGCCTTTAAGAAATACCTACTTTATTCTTTTAGCTCTGTCTAGCCTCTGTTCCAGGCACCACCTCCAGCTCTAGCCACCCACCTCCCCTCAGCCTTCCCAAAATCCACCCAGGAAGGGCGAGACCCTTTCCCTCCAAACCCAAACGATGGCTCCACTTCTCCCTTCCCATTCCCGGCTCAATTCCCAACCATTCTGGTTGGGAATCATTATTCCATCTGGGCTTTGCCTTTGCCCCCAATAAACCTGATTTCCAGCAGGAGTGACTGGAATGAGGCACTTTGCCATCTGTACAACGTCCTGGTGCCAGTCAGTGCCTGCTGACCTGAGCTGGTACCAGCAGGCTCTGGAAGGACACTGCCAAAGGGATGGAATGCCACGGGCTCCACCCTGGAGAGCCCCTCACCTCCCTGTGGCTGTCTGCACCCAAAACATTCCTGTTCCTGCAGGAAGGGCAGTCAATCAGATAAATCCTTGTTTCTGGTAGAAATAAATCCATGGCCAGACCCCAAGAGGGTTCATCTGCCTCTAATCAGGGGTTGTTTCCTGGAAAACAAACCACAACTGTTTCCTCATAAATCTGCCCCAAAGCCCCAGGACCTGCACATTTATCCAGCTCCTGGCACTTGGTTTGGTGTCCATCCCCTCTCCAGGGATTGAAGCAGCCAAGGAAAGCCAGGTCCTGCTGGCACAACAGCCACGGGAATGTCTGGGCAGTTAAAATGGTCATTGCAGTTCCCTTCCAACACAAATATTCCATTTTTTATGATCTGCTCCCATCCCATTCACACCAGTGTCCTGCACACTCCTGATCATGGAACAGCAGTGCTGGAGGAGGCAGAGCCACCCCAAAACTTTCCTGCAATTTATTGGAGCCCCTCACCCCCCTCCCATTCACCCCACCCGGCACAACCCGAGCAGAACGCACGAAATGCATTTTAATGTTGCCAAGACAACTGTGTTGACAGAATCCCCCTTTTTCTGTAGCAGCCAGAACCAGGGTTTTGTTGTAATTTGGAGTTCAGGACTGAGCAGATTTCTGCACCACGCCTGCCATTCCTCTTTTGCTGTTTCCTACAATATTTCCCCGGCGCCTGCGGTGTGTGGCTCCAACAGAATTTAGATAAAAGCGTCAATTCTGCTGCTCGCCCCATCTCAAACTGATGTTCTTATTAGGGCTTGGCCCATCTGTAAAACCTCAATTCCGCCACCATCAATTTTCTGAGAGGCTTGGAATTACACCAGTGACTCCAGTGTGACAAATTGGAGCGGTGTTAACACACCGCCACTTTGTCCTGGAAGACAAAATAGGTAGGGAGGAAATAAATGAGAAAATGCCACTTGATGGATGGTCTGGAGGTCCAATCGCAGCATGAGAGGGGAATTGGGGCTCCATTTAGGGAAAAAACAAAAGAAAAAGAAAATTTAAAAATCACAGCAGGTTGGCTGGAGCTGTAATAGCTCGGGAGCTGCCAGCCAGCATCAATAAAGTCAGGGATGGAGCTCCAAATCCATCCAGGAATAAACTCCTGGTCCATTTCAGCCACTCACGTCCGCTCCTTCGCTGCTGACCCCCCAAAATCCTCCTTGCCTGGCATTAAATTTCCCAATAAATCCTGTTGGCACTGGTTTTCTAAGGAGTGACTCATGTCCCTGTTTAAAACCCTTGGGAGGAGATCGTTCTCCTCGTGGCACGAGCCTCCAAGCCCCAGGCAGATCCCAGGAATTCTGCCCCTGAGACAGCTCTGGGATCTCCTGAGCGCTGTCACCACCCCTCTCCAACATGGGAAGGGGCAGGATTGGGATTCCTCCTTTCCCCAGGGATGAATCTGCCACGTGGAGCCAAGACAGAGCTCTTGGCATCCTCAGGGACGTGCCAGGGGAAAATTGAGGATAATTTGTTCCCCCGAGTTTCTGTCCATGCTTTCCATTAGCACTTGTTGCCATAGCACCAACAACAGCGGCAAAGTTCTCCAGGGGCCTCCTGGGACCTGCTCCTTGTCCTACAAGGGCTCTGACTCTAATTCCAGCAGGACTCAGCGGGGGAGATGATGTGGAGTTTTCTGCCTCCTGGATTTGCTGAAGGTGCTGCGGTGGGAGAGAGGCTGTTCCTTGGAGGCAGCACCAGCCTCATCATCCTCACCCCTCCAGCATCCCTGAACGTGGATGTGGCAAAAACCCCAGGAGTGCGTGTGGGAAAGGAATGGAAACGGACCCCATGGATCCCAGGGGTTTTCCCCTTCCCTAAGGAAGCTGAAGCAGCCCCAGCCCCCATCCTAAACCAGTTTTTCCCTGTGCCAGAGGAGAGGATTTTGGCTCCCCAAGCCCATGCTCCTCACTGCTGGCATTTGGGACAGGCTGTGACCCCAGGGCCAGCTCGGAGTCCTGATGAGGCAGGGCTGCTCCATTTTGCTGCCTGGTGGGGATGAAGGATAATCCCTGCTCGAGGGCACCGAGCTCCCCGGCCTCTGACAGCGAGGAAGAGCCTCACGTTCCAGCACGTCTGGAAACGCAAGCCTGAAACTCTGGAAAATGGGATTAAGACAAGCTCCCCTAGAAGGGCATTGCTGGATCTCGTCAAGCATTTCGGGATTGTCACGGAGAGGAGAAGCCATGGAAAGCATTTCCCTGGCATCATTGCCCCCGTTTTTGTAGGGACACACACAGAACCTCTGGGTTGCCACGCTCCACATGCAGAGCCACCACCCTGGTGACATCTGGGCTTCCCACGGCCACATCCCGAGCCAGATCCCGCAGGGACGGTGACAGCCCGGGGTCCCTTATCACACACAGCCCATCAGGGCTCATTTGCAACGAGCATGATTTATCCAGCCTCAGCCAGACAGTGGCTCCCAGGCCTCTTCGGGACACAATACATTTATTTTTGGAGGGATCAGATTGCATCTATAGATTTGATTTAACGCACAGATAGGATGGGAGCAGTGGGAGTAGAACAAAGGCATCTGAGCTGCGCTCGGAGCCGTCTCTCCAACCCGGCCCCTCGTTAGCGGGGTTGGGTTTCTTTAGGGGAAAATTGATGGTATCAACAAGTATCAAACAATATCCTCATTCCTCGGGAAAGGTAAATGCTAATCTATGCGAGCTGAGCTCATGTGACTTATCAGTTACTAAAAATAGTTGTTTTCAGGCACTGATTTAGGGAATCTGGCAGATTTCCTAAGCCTTTGTACAGACACACCACTGAAATGGAAAAGACAAAATACACAAGCAAAGCAAGGAGGGGGGGAAAAATATCTGACAGGGCCAAAACGGCCCCTGAGGGCGAGGGAGGACCCAGCCCTCCCCGTGAGCAGCCACAGAACGTTAATTCCAAGCGAGGATTCCAAGGAGGATTCAGCCCAAACCCCTCTGCCTAAGATGGCCTCTCGCTCACAGTTGTGGCGCTGGCAGGGGGAATTCACAGAATCCAAAGGGCACGAGGAATTGTCCCTTTCCTGGGCTCCAGAGGGGGTGTGAGGCTTCTCCCAGGGCGGTACCTGAGCAGGGAAATACCCCCTCCCACCCCACGGCTGCGGGGGAAGAGACTCCGCACCCGGAGTTTGTTTGCAAACATTTGAAACTGCAGAGTCTGTGCCTGAGTTTGTGGCGTCTTTAAGGAAATATTCTGGGAAATACAAGCTGGGAGAAAAGAGAGGGAGGAGGAAATTGCTGATGCAAACCTAAATTCTTTAAATAAGGCTTCCCCACTGAGACCTTGAGCGGAAAATGATAACCAGCAAGAGGTGCAGGTAGAAATTCCTGGGAGAGTGATTCCCCCCCTGCTCCCAAAGCCTCCCTGCAGCTTCTGTGTGATCATCCCTGTAGATTCCCGTCTGCCAGAGCCGCTGGCACTTGGAAATGTGGGTGAGGAAGAGGAGCTGGTGCTTGAAGCAGCCAAGCCCCCTACTGCTGCAGCTGCCCCTGCGATCTCCCCCGTCCCCCGTGCCAGGCAGCCCCTGCTCCTCGGGAAGGGAGGAAGGAAGGAAGGAGACGCTTCCCCTCCATCTCAGCGAGAGGCGGATCCGCTCCTCGGGGACTCGGCAGATCGTTGTCAAGTCTCCTGCCAGAATTTCCTCCCGACACTCATAACTTGGAAGCGTCGGGAGAAAATGTCTGCACCTGGGCCGTGGGTGCTCGGGGAGCGGGGCAGGGAGCGGCGGCTGGACGGGGCAGCGCACACCCACCCCCGCACCAGATGTTCCAGATGTGCCTGCACAAAGAGCTCTTTTTCCCTCTGCTTTGCCAGTAAGAACCAAAAGCTTTCGGCTGCGAGCCCAGCCGAGACAGCAGCAGGGCAAGCAGGGTTCGTCCCTTCCGATCCCTGCGGCAACTCCCGCCTGCATTCCACATTCCCGGCTGACCCAGAGGGACCTGCGAGGTCCTTGGTGGGCAGAGGGAAGGGGAACGATCCGGGCTGAACCCCCGTTCTTCCTAAAGAACAGGAGCCAGTCCCCAACAGGACATCCCGAGGTCTGGAGCCGCACTGGGGAGTCTCCTCCCCACCCCGGGCTGGATGGGGGTCTTGCTGCCACCGCAGTGCCCCGGGGACAGCGAGGACACCCTGGGGACGGCTGGGACACCCCAGGGACAGGGCAAACAGCGAGGGCAGGACCTGGCGTGGGCCACTCCCCACCTCAGCGGGGGCTCGGTGACATCTCCCGCAATGCCGAGCCCTCCCCGTCGGGGAGCGGAGGCTCGGGAGCCCCGGCGCTCCGCCGAGTTCAGCACCCGGGACAGCTCTGGCGATCGGCTCATCCACCGGGACAACGCCGCCCGCCTCCCGAAACAGCCTTCTCCCGGGAAACGGCATCCCCGGGGAAACTGCCCTCCCTCGGCAGGCTGACATTGAGCGGAACTGCCCCCCTGCCCTTCCCAAAAGACGCCCCCGCTAACCCCACTTCGGGAAACGGCGGCTCCCGCTCCCTGCCCTCTCCGGAGCGATCGCCTCCGGGCAGAGTGCCGCCTGTCCCGGGCTCGCTGCCCGCCTGGCACCCCCGCACTCCGTCCAGCTGCCCCTGCCTGCCCTCCCGGCCGGGCACACCGCGTGCCCTCCCCCGGTGCCCCATCCCAACTTGCTGCTCCGGGCTGCGGGGGAGCCACACTCCGCTCCCCGCCGCCGCCTCCGCGGGGCCACGGGGCGAGCCGGGCTCGGAGGCGCTGGAGGAACTTTGCGGGGTGCGGAGGGACGGGGGGGGACACCCCCAGCGTGTCCCGGGCGTGGGGGGCGAGTGCGAGCCGCGTCTCAGCGGGGCCACCCGGAGCAGCAGAGCGGCTTCCTCCGGGCACGCCCCACGCGTGTCCCCGCTCCGCAGAGCCCGGCTGCCCGCACTGCCAGGGCTGAGGTCTCACCGCCTCCCCTTCCCCTTCCCCCGGCCACGGGCACGGCGCGGCGGAGCGGCCCCGGTGCCCGGAGGCGGCGGCGCTTCCGACGGGGCGCACGGTCCCGCAGCCCCTGCAAAGTTTCCCGGAGAAGCGGCGCTCGGTGCGGGGCTAGGGGCACCTACCGTGCGGCGGAGAGGAGCCGTGCCCGGCCCCGGCCCCGCGGCCGGCCCCGCATCCCTCCCGGCGGCTGGGCAGGGACAGAGCCCGGCGCGGCGCTGGGCTCGGCTGGGCTGGCAGGGGGGAGCCAGTCCTCGCTGCGCCCCTTTATCCCAGCATCACCGAAACGAATCCGCTTTGACGTCCAACCAGGGTTTTTATGGGTGTGGAGCGAGCCGGTGCAGCCCTCATTAGGAGACACTCGGCTCTCCAAATCATACATCTTTTATATAACCTCATTTCCAGCGTGGCTTTTCTCCCCCCTCCCTCCCCTTGCCGGGGAGCATCGCCCACCCTCCCAACTCCCCCACCAATTAAAGAGCTCAGAGACACCCCCTGGCCCCCACTTGTTGCTGGAAGCTCCGCTTCACCCCCCGCGGGCCTGACTCAGCCTGCCTCGGGCGAGTGGGGGGCTCTGCCTACCCCGGGGGGCATCGGAGAGGCTGAGTGGTCCCCAAGTCCCCGCCCAGCCCCGCTGCAGCCCCCACATTCCTGTCCCCAGGCAGGTTATGCTGCAGAAAATCCCGCTCTTCTCCTGCCAGCCCGTGCCTGCTCGGTGCCCAGGGCAGACACCACCATTCCTTCGGGAGCTCCCAGCGCTCCCGGCCCGGATCCAGGCGCTGCTGGGACATCCCCGTGCCTCAGCTGCCGGAGCTGGCCCTGGGTTGCACACGGGGCAGGGAACAAAGGGTCTCCTCACCCCATTTCCCCTCCTGACTCCTCATCTGCCCCCAACGCGGCCCAGAGCAGACCCAGGCTCGACATCAGTCTCCAGCCTTTGCGATTGTGCTCATTCCCATGGCAACAACAAACACACAATTATAGATATATAATATTATATAAACCCAGCGGGCTCTCGGGCAGGGCTGTGAGGTTCACCTGCTCCCAGCCTGCTCCAAGCCCAGCAGGCAGCTCCCACCGGAGCAGAGAGAGGTGTCCTGAGCCTGGCGAAGGTGCCCAGCCCGTGGATGCCCGGCAGCTGCGGTGCCACCCGGCCCCGGTGCCTCACCAGAGGCAGGCAAACAACACAGGGCACAGCAGGCGGCTCAATTACAGAACTTCCCACCGCGAAGGGGAGCGGAGCAGCCCCGCTCCTGCCCGGAGCACCGGGAGCTGTGCAGAGGTGCAGAGGCGGAGAGGACGGGCAAATGCAGCAGCAGAATCGGCGCTGCCTCCCCCGTTCCGCCCCTCCTCACCGAGATCAGGCTGTAACACTGTCTGGGGCTAAGGAAAACGTGATTCTGCCTGTTTAGAGCCAGGAGGACTCGTCTAAGAGCAAGCTACCCGAGGACATCTGCTCCGATCCACCGCCCCGTGCAGGGAGCACACACTGGTGACAAAGGACTCCGTGATCCGGGCACGGGCAGGCGATGGGCAGCTCAGCCCGGGCTGGGAAAAGTCCAAACCCTTCTCCTTGCAGGGCTCACAGCTTGGAGCCGTAGAGCTGCAGGGCTCTGTGGGCTGGAGCAGTTTTCCTTGGATAGGGGTGCAGGCAGACGCAGGCTCACGCAGGGCTGGTGGCTGTGATGTCACCTGTTTGAGGGGACTCTGCACTGCCAAAGCCACCCTAACACACGGCCACCAGCACCTCCTGCTCCTCCTGCCAGCGAGGCAGATCCATCCGAGGAAGCACAGCCCTGATCCAGGCGAGCAGAGCTCCCTGTGCCGCTCTGGGACGCGGCTTTGCAAGTCCAGCCCTCCCACCTTCCACCCGCGGTGGGATCCCAGCCCGAGAACCAGCCCAGGATCCCAGGAACAGAGCTCTGCTCATCCCTGGGCCTCATCCTCCCGGTGCACGGCGGCATTTCCTTCCCCACGGGGATCTGAGCGGGACCACGCTCGTTTTGGGACAACCGGGAGCTCTGCGTGAGCCAGGAGCAAAGTGTCCCTGTGCGAAGGGAGCCGGCGGCCTGCGCGCCTCCTGCGCTCCCCCTGCGCCAGGGAGGAGCCCCAGGTAGCCTTTCCCTCCCGCTGGAAGCCGTGAGTCAGCCGGGAAGGGAAGGGAAGTCTTGGAGGCTCATAAACAACTGAGGAGGCAGAGGGTGGGCTGTGAATGGAGAAGGTGGAGCGAGACCCTCCCCAGCACAGCCGCACCACTGAGCCCCTTCCCCACACAGCTCCTGCTGTGACAGCCAAGGCTGCGCCTTCCTCCCTCCAGCAGAAAGCGTCTGGGGACAGCATTTCTCCGCAGGGAACGTGTCCCTGACATCCTGCCTCACCCTCCCTGGGCAGCCCAGAGAGCAGCCCCCAGCCCTGGAGGAATCCCCCCCATTCCCAACCCTGCCCAGCCAGCCTCGTCCATGGAAGTTGCTTTCCTCTTTCGCACAGCTGGGAGCCAATTCAGGCGGTGCTGCCTGGGAAGTTATCCCCCAAAACTGCTCGGGAGAGGGAAGAGCCACCTCCCCGCCCCTCGCAGCGCTGCTGCCCGGTTCCCCCTCTCCTCTGGAAGCAGCTCAGCGCCGCTCGCTCCCGGCCTTATGCTGCCAGAGGTTAGGGATAGAAACCAGATATAAACCCAGCGCTTAACGCCCAAATTTCCTTCCCACCCCGCCGCTCCCGCTGCTTCCCCTCTGCCGCTGCCCTTCTCCCTCACCCACCTCTCTCAGGGGAGCGTGCCGAGGAGCTGGAGCCGGATCCCTCGGCCGGAGCTCCCAGCTGGCGGGATCTGCCGGGAATGTGCCGCTCAGGATGCTCGGCTCTCCCTAAGATCCTTAGGATCGCGTGGCCTCGGCACGGATCACACACACGATCTCCGCGGCTCGGGAGTTACTGGGCTGCTCTTTCCACGCGGCTGGAAATGCGTGCGGAAGGGGATTAAAGCCCGCGGACCAGAGGAAGGGCTGAACATATTTATACCGAAGGTTTAGGAGCTGCGGAGCGGCGCACACACCGCACACACGCGCAGCAGCTGAGAGCGGGGTCTGGCACTGCCACTGCGGCGATTTGGGACAAATCCCAGGATTGTCTGCCCGTGCTCCAGTTTAGAGCGAGCGCCGATGCTGGGCTTTGCCTAGAGGTGGCAGTGAGCCTTCGCTCTTCGCTCTTCCCTTTTCCCGACCCCCGGCACAGCCTGGGAAGTCCCGGAGCTCTGGCGGGCTGGGGCAGGGCTGCTGTGACCGCACGGGGACGGGAGGGACCCGCTGGCCCCCTCGGAACCCACCCGCCCTCTGCGGGCTCGGGGGATTCCTTGGCATCGTCCCCTCTGCACGGGGCAAAGGTTGGGGCTCATGGAAGCCGGGTTTGGAGCAAAACTGGGGTTTGATCAAATCCTTAAACCCTGGGAGTTCATGGCCAGGGCAGGTCGCTTTTAAAACATCCCCGGGCCAACTCCCAGCTCCTCCCTCCTCGTGACATTTTAGGGGAAAACTCATTGTCCCCCACCTCCAGGAGCTGTCACAGCCCTCAGTGACCAGGCAGAGCTGTGACAACGCGAAATATCCCAGCACAAACCCCAGCATCCAACAAGACACCTGCAAACCCCACCAAAAGCCGCGTTTATGTCCCGAACCTCCCCGCCCTGGGGGTCAGAGTTGGAAAACGCTGCTGGAAAGATTCCTTGGCAGCTCCTCTCCTCCTCCTCCTCGGCACGAGGTGGGTGATGAAGGGTGATCTCTCTCTCTCACACGTGGGCACACACGCACGCAGCAAATCTAATAAAAAGATATTAGTCCAAGAGAATTTGGCTCCTGGCATTCAACTATCTCGAGCTTCATACAGACACCAAAGAAATGAGATTATGGGAGCACACAAACAAGAAATTCCAGGGGGATGAATTCATGTTTCATCGCTGTTACAGGCCAGGGAAGGACCTGTCTGTCTTCCCTTGCATTTCTTTTTAAATTCTACTTCAAAATATGAACCCCCTCCCTTCTAAAGTCACGTTTCCTCCAGCCCCAAGCCCTGCCACCTTCCCATCAAAATCCAAATTGCTCTCATTATCATTTTAAGGACGCGTTGAAGGGCTGACAAACACCCCAAAGTTCAAGGACTCCTTGTAAATCCGGGGTGTAATTTAGATTAAAAATCCCTGCTTTGAAACATCTCTTGGCAGCCTGAAAGGGGCTGGAGTCACTCCTGGGTTATTCAGATGCAAACCCTGTTTTGAAGCACGAGTGGCTGAGCTGAGCCATCCCCAGCAGCTGGAGGTTCGGGGGCAGATGCTTCGCAGCAGCAGCAGAGCTCCACGACTCCACTGGAATCAGCGGAATCGAGATCATTAAAGCCAGCTAAAACCAGCCAGTTCCCAGGATTTTGTGCCATCTGAGTCCCTATTTCCAGCCCCTTCCTTCCCAGCAGGATCAGGCACCTTCGAACCTTTAGATCAATTCTTGGTGTAATTACAAACCACAAAAATCGCTCTCGTGTCAACCTTAAGCAGTAAATGTCGAGGTTTAATTTTTTAATTTTTTTCAGTGAAGTGACACATTTCTGAGGGCTGCGGGTTAAAGACTCTTTTGAAAAGCCCCAAATCCCTAATCCGGAGTGAAAAGTTATCTCTGGAGCACCTTGGGGTGGGTGGTGACAAACACAGGAAAGGGCCGGGGCTCTGGGTAAATAGGGCCGGGGAGGAGTGGAGCAGCCTGACGAGCCTGATAAGCCAAATCTGCACAGCATTCACTGCGAAAAACCAGCACAAAGCAAACCCAAAAGCACAGAAACAGCTGCTGCCGAGTTCTTCATTTCTAAAGAGGAGCAAGGAGGGAAAAAATAATATGATAAAAATAATCCACCACGAAGCAGCAAAGTCCCTCAGTGCTGGGAGGAGGCTCCAATTCCCTGCTCTCCCCAGACCCACTCCAATAACAGGTATATTTTATTATAAATAAAATGTATATAAAGTGTATCAGGGAATACACTCTAACAGGCAATTCAGGCATCCCACGAGGAGGAGGGAGCAGTGAGTAGGGTTAGGTGCGATTTTGGGAAGAATTATTCCCTGGGAGCATGGAGAGGGGCTGGGATGGAATTCCCAGAGCAGCTGTGGCTGCCCCTGGATCCCTGGAATGTCCAAGGCCAGGCTGGACAGAGATTGGAACAGCCTGGGACAGTGGGAGGTGTCCCTGCCATGGGAATGGGATGAGCTTTGAGCTCCCTTCCCACCCAAACCATTCCATGATTCCAGTCCCAGCTTCCTCCAGCCTGGATGGAGCAGCAAAGAGCAAGGAGAAGGTGACCATGAGGAGGGCAAATCCCAGCTCCCAAATTAATCACAGCCCGGCAAAATAATAATAATAATAATAATAATAATAATAATAATAATAATAATAATAATAATAATAGTAAACAACCCCTTGAGTGATGTTCACCTCTAAATCATCCCCATCTGGCTGATTCCAAACAGCTGCCATGGAGCTCTCCCAGCCCAACTCCCAAAAAAAGAGGGACAAACAAGAACTCAAGAGAAGGAGCTGTCAGCTTTTCCTCCTTCTTTCCCCCAAATCCAACAAAAAGCCTCAGCTCAGCCTTCCCACCAACTGGGGAGAAGTTTGCAGATTCTGTGCCAGGAATCTGGATTTATTCCTGGCATGGCTTTAATGGGATATTGACACTACTGGAATTTGAAGGTATTTAAACTTCTCAGCCCCCCAAACCACTTTGCTTTGAGGCAACAAACACCAGCCCAGCCAAGAGAGCTGAGCACCAAGCCCCAGAAGTAGATTTGGACATGCCAGGCCCTAAAAAACTTAGATATAAATAAAAAACTAAAAAAAAAAAATAATTATAATAGTACAATAAATACAATAAGATATAATAAATATAATATGTATATATAAATATATTCTATATAGTAAATATAAATATAGAAAATATATATAATGTATTATATAGAATATAATAGTATATAAAATGCATATAATAAATAAAATGATGATGATGATAATATTAATAACAATAACTATGATGATGATGATTATGATGATGATTATGATTATTATCATTATTATTATTATTATTTCTTCAATATGGAGATTTTTTGCTGCCTCCAGACACAGCCCAGTGATTCACCTGGGAGAGGTTCCCCACAGCCAAATCCTGCCCCATGAGCAGCCCCTGGGATTCCAGGCTGGACTGGTCCCAGTAAAGGGAGGGAACTGGGGCCCAGCAGCTGACTGGGGTCACTGGGAACCCCATCCCTGGGTGGGGCTGAATCTCCAAGAAGGCTGATGGAGATTTTGCCTGGGGTCAAAACCATCCCTGCCACCCCCTTGTGATTCCCAGGGCTGGATTCCAGCCCCAACCCCAGCTCCCCGATTTTACCCCCCACATTTCAAGGGGATAAAATTTCCCACAGCTCCCAAACCCATCCGGAATTCAGCTGGATTGACCAGGATAAAGCCCATAGGAATAAAGCCCAGCTGGATGCTGAATGCTCCAGGGAGACCAAAGGGATCCCCAGAAACAAAAAAACCCCAAACCTTCCAGAGTTTTGGTGCTGTTGCAGAAGGGAAATTGTCCCTGTGTTTAAAATCTGGAGGGTTTCCCCCTCTGGATACATCCAGGGGGTGATGGCAGCTCCACCAAGGGCTGGAACTGCTGCCCAGAAATCCCAGCTGCTTTTGGAGAGGGTTCAAAGATGTTTCCCTCCAGGATATTAGCATCAAGGATGTTTATCCCCAGGATAAATCCTGGGCAGGGAGAGGATTCCTGATGCCTGGAGGTGTCCAAGGCCAGAACAGGGGTTGGAGCAGCAAGGTGTGACAGATGAGCAATGCCATGGTCGGCTCTCACAATTAAAAGGCAAATACCCTGTATGTATGTTAATTTTATGGATTTATAGTTATGTTTTACCCCCTTGTGTTGTTATCAGGGGTGCTCTGGCTTGGGGACATTTGGGAGGGTCACTCATTGCTATGGCAGCACCTGAGCTCCAATCAGGATTTAAGGCAGGGATCTCCACCTCTGGACAGGAGAGGAGGAGTCCATGGACAGAACTTTGGGAGGGGCTAAAGGGTTAAAAGGTGAAACCTCCCATGTGTGGGTGAGCACATGGTGGGGAAAATCCTCTGCTCCTGGCACCATAATAATTTCTCTATTCAGTTTTCTGTTGTGTTTTTGATAAGGTTTTGATAAACCTTTGACATGTTTAAAGTGAGCATTGTTTCTCACACAGGGATAGTGGAGGGTGGTGGATGGGATGGGCTTTAAGGTCCCTCCATCCCAAACCATCCATGATCCCACTCTGGGCACCCCCAGATCTCCCTGTCCCACCACTTGCACCTGGATCCTGTGAAAAATGTATCTATTTTATGATTGGCCTTTCACAATTATTAAAATGAATATTGTATGTGCTATGTTAGAAAGTTATGCTGTATTAATTTTCTTAAGTGTTAAATACAGTTTTAAGTTATAACATAATGTTAAAATAGGAACTATGCTATGTAAGATACTTTTTTTAAAGAGAGGAATGAGGTACTTGCACCAAGATAGCAGCCACAGGACACCTGAATCTTTCAGAGAAAAAGAATTTATTATCAGAAGAAACGAACTTCTTCCCACCTTGCTCAGCCCTGAAGATGCCGTCAGGATTCAGAGGAAGCAGTTGACACTGACCAGACAGAATCCTTTGTTGGAATGGAATTTATGCATCATGTATGAGGTGTATGAATNTATTGTTTATATTTTATTTAATTTCATTTCATTTTATTACATTTTTAAAATTTTATTTTATTTTATTTTTATTTTTTAAATTTTTATTTTATTTTATGTTATTTTTAGCAATGTTATTTTCCCCTCCTCATCCCAGGGTGTTTTGCAGCAGGAGCAGCTGATGGGCTGGAAAAATCTGGGAGTTGGGAGCAGGAGGTGCCCATCCATGCAGCCCAAGGGAGGGACTAGAGGCTAAAAACACAGAAAACAGGAAAAACAACCTCACAAAGAGCCAGGCCACCTTGGGCCAGCAAAGCACTGCCCCAGGAAAGGCTGGAAAATAACCAATTCCTCCCCAATTCCCATTTAAAAATGGGGAATAAAGGCACAGAAAGGATCAGGGTTTGCAGCACCCCTGGGGCCAGACTTCAAAGGGAAAAATAAAAACATCCAAACATTTCTCTTTTCTTTTCTTTTCTCACCTGGATGAGAGACAGAGCCCTGGGGTTTCCAGGACCACCAGGAATTTCTGGAAAACTCTCATCCCAGTGGAGCAGCACAGGCAGAGGAACCTTTGGCAAACCAAAGGCTTCTGGTTGTCACCCAGACAGAAAAAATCAGAGCAAGAAAACCAGGAAGAAAAGCGACAAACCCTGAACACGACCAGGACAAAGCAAGGAAAGAGCTCTCAGTAAATCCTGGATCTCTCCCTGCCTGGAGCATTCCCAAGCCCAGTCTGCTGCCCAGGGAGGCTTCTCAATCTGGGGTGAAAAGAGAGAAATTTGGGAAGTGTGGGGACACCTGAAGGCTGGAGGGGGAGGGAGAGAGGGAAGGAGGAATGTGGGGATGGCAGAGACTGGGATTGCACTGGGACCTGGACTGGGATTGCCAGAGAAATGCATCCAGCCCTGGGGCCAGCTCAGGAGGGACCTGGAGCTGCTGGAGAGAGTCCAGAGGAAGCCAAGGAGATGCTCCAAGGGCTGGAGCCCCTCTGCTCTGGAGCCAGCCTGGGAGAGCTGGGGCTGCTCACCTGGAGAGGAGAAGGCTCCAGGGAGAGCTCAGAGTCCCTGCCAGGGCCTAAAGGGGCTCCAGAAGAACTGGAGAGGGACTGGGGACAAGGGATGGAGGG
>VYZP01078978.1:0-62401 GCA_013400635.1 Hypocryptadius cinnamomeus | reverse complement strand
ATTTTTCTAAAATAGATTTTTATATATATTAATATTAATGTATTTTTATATGTGTATATACATATATATATATATACATATATATAGATATATATAATATGAAGCAAGGGGTGGTCATACTTTTGGGGTAGGTAACTCTGGGATGGAGGGAGGTGTTAATTACAATTAAAACCAAATTCAGCCCTGAAGAGTTTACCCCTCTGAGGTTTATCAGCTCCAAGGTCCCATCGAATTCCCCTCCCTGCAGGGATTCCAGACCCGGCCTGGTGTCCCCACCCCACCACGGAATTTTGGGGACGCCAACCCCATTCCACCAGGGAGCAGCAACTCCATTTCCCCCTGGAATTTCTGCACCGTTCAAACTTGTGCTAAAATGTGAATTTATTTCCCGGTTTTCCCAGGGCAGAGCCCACCCCAGCCCCGGAGCTCGGTGTTTGCTCGCACCCGGACGCTCGGAAGGAGCGGGGGCTGGCTGAGACACATCATTAGGAGGGAATAAAAGGCCGGGCTGGGTTGTTTTTCTCAGGGACGAGCCCTGCAGCTCCCACGCTGTTCCAGCAGAGGTTCTGCAGTTAACAAGACTTTGGAGCTGCGGGGATGCGGTGGCCCCGCTGGGCAGGGGTGAAGTGTTGGGGCAGCAGCAGGAGCGCTTGGTGCCCGCGGGGTGCCAGGGACCTCCCCGGGAAGGATCTCAGGGTTTGGCACCTCCAGCCCGGAGGGCAAAGCTGGGGTGAAAATTGTGGGAAGAGGGGAGGGAGGGAGGGTGCAGAGAGAGGGGAAAGTTTCCCTCATGGACACTGGAATTCGGATTGCAGCATCTCCTGAAGCCGAGGGCTGGGGCCAAAAGGCGTTTCTGGAGCTGATGGGAGCACAGGGGTTGGGATTGTCCTGCCAGGAGGGTGCACAGCCCTGCTCCAGCCCCTCCAGCACAGCTGGAGGCTCTGTGGAGGGGGGAGGAGAGCTGAGCCCTGTCCAGCAGGGAAGGGGCAGCCTGAGCCCTGCCACAGCTCCAGGACAACGATCTCATCCCTCAGGACAGAAATCCCTGTTGTGCCCCTCACCCTGGCTTTGGGGAGGGTTTTTATCCTGTTTTCCCCGAGCTGGCACAGAGCTGTGGGTGCCCTGCCTCCCCCTGAGCATCATTCCCAGCACTGCTCTGGACAGGAATGTCACTGGGAGAACTGGGAATGAACAAATCCCACCTTTTAGCAGGGCACAACAACCATGGGGGAGAGCAGGCCCTGGTACCCAAAGTGTCCCTGCAGCTTCCCCCAAAGCCATTTCCCCTTTCCCTCTCTCCCTGTTTGTTTATTTGGCCATCCAAGCTTCCAGCAGCAGCAACGGGGTCTGGCAACCCAAAACTTCCCCTGGGGAAGAAGTTCTGGCATCCAGCAGCCAAGTCAGGAGACTCTGGAAAGTTGCTCCGAGCCTGTCTCATCTCAGGGCTTGACATATCACTGCTGTCCATTTCCCTTCCCAAGGAAATCTGATTTGTTCCAAAGTTTATAGTTTCAGTGACCTAATCCCAGCATAGTTGTTCCTGTTTCCCTTTAATTTACTGCCGCAGCTTGTATTAATTGATGGATTGCAGAGGGTTTGAGCCAAGCTAATTGTTTTAGGAACAGAAAAAAAAAAAGGAGAAAGAAAGGGAGATGTGAGGTCCCTTAGTGGATTATGGAGGGATTCAGGGGGAAGAAGCAGCCACCAGGAAAAAGCTCCAAACAGCAGCAACTGTCTGCAGCGGGGGAGGCTCTCCAGGCTCGTGCTCCTGCAGCCAGAAATAACTTCCCTGGGATGACCTGGGAGTGGAGAGCAGGGCTGGGATGGTCCCTGTGCTTCACCCCTCTGGCTCTGAGGAGCTGCTCCTGCCCCTGGGTGACGCTGGGGACCAGGGGAGCTCCCCGAGCCCAGGGAAAAGGGAAATGTCACCACCCGTCACACAGCAGGGGTGATGCAGGGAAGCCCAGGCTGCTCTGAGGAGGGGTGGAGCAAATCCTGCTGGAAGGATCCCACCGTGATGGATGTGGGCGTCACTGGGAGCTGCCAGCAGGGATTTGTCAGGTGTAAATCGTGGCCAGTGGACCTGATTTCATCCCAGGAGAGGGGACAGGCTCTGTGGATCAGGAACAGCAGTTCAGGCTGTGAGACCTCATTTTGGCAAGGCCTTTGACAGTCCTGTGGTACCAGAGAATGGAATCATGGAATGGTTTGGGCTGGAAAGGACATTAAAGCCCATCCCATTCCTGCCCTGCCATGGGCAGGGACACCTTCCACCATCCCAGGCTGCTCCAAGCCCCATCCAACCTGGCCTTGGACATTCCAGGGATGGAGCAGCCACACCTCAACACCCTCATCCTAAAAAACATCTTTCATGTATCTCAGTTTAAAACTGCGAGTTATGAGCTGGATCCAGTCCCACGGAATTNCTCATCCTAAAAAACATCTTTCATGTATCTCATCCAAATCAACCCTGTCTCAGTTTAAAACTGTGAGTACCGAGCTGGATCCAGTCCCATGGAATCCTGGGGCAAGGGAGGATCTGGGATCTCCTCTGCCCTCCCTCATTTCCTTGCCCCCAACCCTTCCACTCCTCCTCCATCTGCCCCAGGAGAACCAAAGCAGAAGCAAACCCGGGACCTCTTGAGGCAGAGAATCCTTTTGGAGATGGGGTGCAAGGAGGGGACACCCCCAGAGGAAATCCCAGCTCCCAGGACCCCCAGCACCCTCTGAACCACAGCACCACCAAAGCATGAAAGTTTTCCAGGCAAGGAACACTCTCCTTGGCCAAACCCCCCCTTTCCATAAATCAGCCCAGGCTCTTTCAGCACGGCTCTCGCAGAGAGGTTGATTTATTCAGGAGCAACACAGGGAGTTTCCAGATTCACACTAATTGCTCTCCCAAATTACTTAATAGTTGAAATTGCAGTCCTCTCTTTGGAAATCATCTCAGACAGCTCAATAAAAAACTATCAGCGGAGAGACAACTGCAAATTGATAAAGTCTTTGAGACGAGGGTAATATCATTGTTGTCTGGCAAATTTATTCGTCTGAAACCCAAACGAGGAGGATAAACAGCCTCGCTCGCTCGGTGAGGAGGACACCGCCCGCTACCGAGTTGCTCAATTTTCTCTTCCAGAGCAGCTCTGATTACTTGGAGAGAGAAGAGGCAGCGCTGCCGAAACCAGGCAGGCACTGCAACGCCTGCGAATAAATCGCTCCAACCCTCCCCTCGCCGAGGAGAAACAGAATTTAAAATAAATATAATAATAATTATAATAACAAGAATAACAAGGCGGGTGTTTGTGTCGGTTCTGGCGGGAGGCAGGGGCCGCTGCTCCCCTCGGGGGTGTGGATTCGGGAGCTGGCTGCTGGCCACAGAGCTCCCGCGGGCTTGAAATTGTCACCCAGGAGGGAAGGGGAAAACTTGTTTTATTTTGGCCGCTTCCCAATTTCCCGGCCGCTCCGGGGGCGGGAGGAGCCGGGAGGGGAGGAAGGGCAGGAGGGTACAAGGGGAGAGCCAGAGGTGTGGGGGGCTCCTGGTGGGGCACGGCCCCATCGAGGAGGCTTCGAGGGGCAGGACCAAGCGAGGGGGAGCCCAGAAAGCGCCAGGGGCATTTTGGGGGATGCTGAGCAGGAGGAGCACGCTGGGAGCATCACTGCCATGCAGGGTTTGGGGCTCCCCCATTTGGGGAGCATCACTGCCGTGCAAGGTTTTGGGGTTCTCCCATTTGGGGAGCATCTCCTCTGCCGTGCAGGGTTTGGGGCTCCCCTATTTTGGGAACACCTCCTCTGCTGTGCAGGGTTTGGGGGCTCCTGCATTTTGGGAGCATCTCCTCTGCCGTGCGATTTTGGGGCTCCCCCATTTTGGGAGCATCTCCTCTGCCGCGCGATTTTGGGGCAGGTGTCAGGAAGGACCTCAGGGTCCCCATGCTGCGGTGACCCCACACGCTGACAGTGACAGCCCCCTCGGTCCCACCCAGCCGAGCCCATGGCACAGCCCCCTGCCCTCTCGGGGCCCAAAAAGCTGCTCCTTTCTTCTGGTTTTAAATCCATTTCTGCAAGGTTTGGCAGGAGGGGGGTGGGGGAACAGGGTCATTGTCACCACTGACTGACGGGCAGCGCTCCAGACCCACAAAGATCCTCCCCTCCCATCCCCAGCTCGGGGCATCACACCAGGAACAGCAACCAGCAACTCCTCGGCGGGTTGGGCACGGGGCTCAAATGCAAAAAACTCAACGGACAGACCCAAAACCCCCCAGTTTTTCCCCAGAGAGCAGCCTGGCAACGAGGGGGTTACGTGGAGCCGCTGCCCAGCACGGTGCCAGGAGCCACAGGGATCTGAGAGCCAGCCCGGCCCATGGCTGCCATCTGCTCCTGGCACTTCGTGTCACTGCCGGAGCCCGACAGCGCCCGGGAGAGGGGGGAAAACGATCCCAAAACCCAGGCAGCCCCAAAGGATCCCAAATCCCGGGCAGCCCCAAACGATCCCAAAGCCCAGGCAGCCCCAAAGGATCCCAAATCCCGGGCAGCCCCAAACGATCCCAAAGCCCAGGCAGCCCCAAACCATCCCAAAGCCCAGGCAGCCCCAAAGGATCCCAAAGCCCCCCGAGCCCTCGCCGGGGGAGCGGCACAGGGAGCGCAGAGATGCCACAGCAGGTGCCACACGGCCGAGGGGGGACATGCAGGGACACGTCCAAGCTGCTGGAGCCCTCTGGGGTGTTTAAGAGCTGTGAGAGCCTCACGGCCAGGGCCGTGTCCCCCTGTCCCTTGTAGGGTGGCCGGGGACAGGAGAGAGCGGGAGGGTGCGGCGGAGCCTGTGGGGTCCCCATGAAGCTTTTCCTCGTTTCTGGCACCCAAGGGTGCCCCAAGAGCAAAAATTCCTGCAGAAAGCCCAGCGCCCAGCGGTGCCCCGTGTCCCGAGGAGCTGCGGAGGGAGGGCTGAGGTGGCAGTGCCACCTTAAAGGGCACTCGCGGCGACCCGCGGGGCCACGGCTTTGATGCCACCGCAGGAGCGGGGAAGAGCAGCTCGGAGATCCATCCCCATCCCTCCGGGAAGGCGTCCAAGGGAGCCGGCTTGGCAGAGCGGGCAGTTGAAGCGGGGAACGGGCGAGCGGCGGCGCAGAGCCCCGGCTGCCACGGCCCGGTGACCTCGGAGCCGCGGGGGAGAGCGGCCGCGTTTCCTGACCCACATCCCAACCCCCCTCGGGGCTCGGGGAAAGAAAAACCCTTTAAAAAAATAAATAAAAAGAAGTCTCATTCATCATTCAGCCTCTGTTTGTTTTCTGCACTCCGCTAAGCTCAAACAAGCAAAACAGATTAGCTGGGCTCATTTGTTTCCTACTTAATTACACCTCTTCGGTGCTGATGTAATATTTCAAGATTTGGGTTGCTAAGGCTGAAAATCCACCTGCCCCCCTCCCACACCCACCTTGGCTTTTCATTCCCATCATGAAAAAGCCCAGATGGAGATTTTTTTCCGAAAAAACTCCTCTAATTATTGAGGAATTCAAGGCTCTGAATGCAGAAGCTGCCAGCGAGCGCTCAGGTTGTCAGAAGCAGATGGACGCCAGCTCCAGCTTTTGATCACAGGCTCGGAACCCCTCCCCAAAAAACAGGGAGAAGGGGGGGAAGGACCCCGCATCTGCAGCAGCACACGGCCGCGAATAACTTTAGTCATTCCCCCTCCCTCTCCAGGATTGCTTTGGCATCAATAGGACTTCCCAGGAAGCCGGAGCAGCTGTGGTGCCGACGCAGTTCGCAGGATGAGCTCGGCGCTGGAGGAAGGAGCGCACGCCTCCCCGCAGGAGATGCTTCCCTTCCCTTCCCATCCCTTCGGGTGCTTTTCCTTCTCCCTTCCCCACAGCCGCACCCCACATCTCCGCGGGTGCCCCAAATCTGCCGTGCTTTACCCCAGGCAGAGCACGGCCCTGCCAGCCCACGCACGGAGGAGAAGCTGAAGGTGCCCAGGTGGAGAAAGGTGCACCTGGGAGGGGTTTTTAAGGCTGCCACGACCCTAAAAGGGTCCCGCAGAGCCCCCAGCCAGGAGGGCCGGGACACCAGGAGCTGCCGGCCTGCTCCGGGTGCTGCCGAAGGTGCCGAGGCCAAAGGTGTGTCGGAGGAGAGGAACAAATGGAGTGGGCAGACGGTCGGAGATCGGGAGCGATCCCCCTGTGATTCCCAGCAGGAATCCGAACAGACCCCCCCGCTCCCATCCCCAACAAAGCACTCCTGGAAAACCACAACTCCCGCTTCGACATTGCCACCCCGAGCCACCTCCCCGGAGTGTCCCCGTCGCCCCCAGCCTTACTTGTGTCCGGAGGGAGCCGCGGAGAGGCCACCGGGCAGCGCGCCCCGCTCGCCCCCGCCGCAGCTGCCGCTTGGCCGGGGCCCCGCTCCCCCCGCCCGGGCTCCGGGTCCCGAAAGGAAGAGCAAACAAAAGGCACACACCGAGGCCATGGCTCGTCCAGAGGCAGGGGCTGGCCGGAGCCAGGGAAGGAGGCGCTGGGCAGCGGCAGGAAAAGGGCTCGGCCGGCGCTGGAGCTGCGGGAGGGCTGCGTGAGCCGTGCCCAGCCGGCTGCGCCGTGCCCGCCGCCTTTCCCACGGTGGCATTGCCCCCCGGCGGGTCCAGCAGTGCCCTCGTCCCCTCGCCTGCTCATGCCCAGGACCCACCGTGCTCATCGCTCCAGCCAGGACACCCCCTGTGGCTCGCCAGGGCTGGGACACGGGAGATCGCTGGTGGTGGATTTGGGGTGAGGGGAATGCCCGGCGGGCACCGGGCACCTGGCACCGGCCGCAGCCCCCGGGGCTGGCGGAGCAGTTGGGTTATTCAGTAACTTTTAATCTCTCCCGGCTGGAAGCTGCTCCACGCCTGCCTAAGCACGGCTCTGAGCTGCTTTTCGGGTGTTCAGGGGGGCTGCGTCTCGCCAGGTGGGGCTGGGAAGGAGGGCGAGGATGGGAGAAGCTCCGGGGTTGAGTTCCAAACATCCAACTCATGGGAAAGGCAGGAAGAGCCCAGCAGCCCCTCAGGGCCACGGGGGATCAGGATCTTCCCTTCCCCAAAATGTGTTTCCCAAAGCTACAGAGCAGGGATAAGGGCGTTTCCACTCCACAGCACGGCCCTTTCTGCCCTAAACCAAAGGAATTTTGTCCATCCATAAGGAAAAGCTGAATTTTTAACCCACTCCCAGAGGAGCAGGCAAGGAGCTGCTGTCCTTGACGTGCAGTGGGGTTTTGTTTGAGGTTGATTGGAGATAACAGAGCTCTCCAGGCCTTTGGAAGGGTTTTCCATTGATTTTTCTCAGCTCCAAAGGGAGGGAGAGCAGAGAGAGAGAGGCACATTCAGGCTCCTTACCACAACCTCAGCCCCTGCTTGCTGCAAAGTCAGGCATGCCTGGACAATTAGGAGGCATCCTTGGGCTGCTGCATTAATTAAAGGAGTCCTTGGAGATTAAATCATCTCCAGGGACCCGTTGTCCCTGTCCCCTTCAATTGTCCCATCCAGCAGGACAAGCTGCACCTCAATCCAACGTCAAGTTCTGCTTCAAAGCCCCTGAACTTCCACAGAAACTATTTTCTTCTTTAAATTGAAGAAATTTTAACCCCAGCGAGAGCCCTGGGCAGGGAGAAATGAGCTTGGCCCGCCTATGGCACCAACACGGACATGGCTCTCTTGCCCAAAAGCCTCAGTTTAACTCTGAGGAGCCAAATAAAAATAAAATAAAAACAGTTTCTGATGTGACATCGCTGTTGTCAACACCTCCAGAGCAGG
Organism: Hypocryptadius cinnamomeus; assembly: GCA_013400635.1. NCBI lineage: Eukaryota > Metazoa > Chordata > Aves > Passeriformes > Zosteropidae > Hypocryptadius > Hypocryptadius cinnamomeus. The sequence continues at coordinate 54,633 of VYZP01078978.1, read as the reverse complement.
TTACACTTCACATGATCCTTCCCATCCCGAGGAGACTCAGATACAGCTCCTGAGAGCAGAAACCCTGAGTGCCCTTACTCCAAACTCCACTTTTATCCATTTAATCCAGCAATTCCCATTTAATCCAGCAATTCCCATTCCTTAAACCAGAATCCATCCCAGCAGTTCTGGCCCAGAGCCATTTAACCAACAAATCTCCATGGGAAGGTTTTTTCAGCAGCCACCTCCCAGCAGGGGCACTGGGGCAGTTCAGTGGTTCTGAGCCCCCAGCTGTGGCTTCCAAACCCCAGATTCCCAGGATCCCTCCCCAAACACCAACCAGATTCATGGAAATAAGGAGGGAGCAGTAGGAAAAGGGGCTGTGACTGATGGACAGGCCAATTTTCCGCTTTTGTAATTGAATTTATAGGGGGCTTGGACATCTCCAACAGCACTGGAGGAAGCCATGGATGGATGGATGGAAGGATGGATGGATGGATGCCCTGAAGCTGCAGCCAGGCAGGAACAGGCAGCTCCCACCAGGGAAATTGCTGGTTTTGCAGCTTCCCAAATATTTGAAGGCAAACCCTTTGCCTTTCCCATCTTATTCCCATTAAAGGAGTAGTGGATCCACATCTCCCTTTAGGAGCACAGCACAACCTTCCCAGCTACTCATCCCCCAAATTCCCCCTATAACAGGCACCCCAGAGCACATGATCCCATCCAGCAGCATCCCAAACCCTGGCACACGGATCCAGCCCAGAGTATCCCCCCCAGCCCAGCCCAGATCCCGCTCACCACTGCACCCAGGGATGGCCACGGCGTTGTTTCCCAGGAAAATCAGTCCCAGGGTGCTCGGTGGGAGGTGTGGGAGCAGCTCTCAGGGCAGGTGTGTTGTATTTAAGGAGCGGGGTTGAGCAGGGATAATGAGGCAATCAATCCATTTTCCTCCCAGCGCCTCAGGCAGCTCTGCACGGAGCCAAGCCCGGGGGCAGGACCTGGGGAAAGGCGCTGGTGGTGTCTGCCCAGCCGTGGAGCAAGGGATTCACACTGCCAGAGACATGGAATTCCCACAGCCAGAACCAGGGAAATCACACAGCCAGAACCACAGAATCNCAGCAGGACAAGCTGCACCTCAATCCAACGTCAAGTTCTGCTTCAAAGCCCCTGAACTTCCACAGAAACTATTTTCTTCTTTAAATTGAAGAAATTTTAACCCCAGCGAGAGCCCTGGGCAGGGAGAAATGAGCTTGGCCCGCCTATGGCACCAACACGGACATGGCTCTCTTGCCCAAAAGCCTCAGTTTAACTCTGAGGAGCCAAATAAAAATAAAATAAAAACAGTTTCTGATGTGACATCGCTGTTGTCAACACCTCCAGAGCAGGTTACACTTCACATGATCCTTCCCATCCCGAGGAGACTCAGATACAGCTCCTGAGAGCAGAAACCCTGAGTGCCCTTACTCCAAACTCCACTTTTATCCATTTAATCCAGCAATTCCCATTTAATCCAGCAATTCCCATTCCTTAAACCAGAATCCATCCCAGCAGTTCTGGCCCAGAGCCATTTAACCAACAAATCTCCATGGGAAGGTTTTTTCAGCAGCCACCTCCCAGCAGGGGCACTGGGGCAGTTCAGTGGTTCTGAGCCCCCAGCTGTGGCTTCCAAACCCCAGATTCCCAGGATCCCTCCCCAAACACCAACCAGATTCATGGAAATAAGGAGGGAGCAGTAGGAAAAGGGGCTGTGACTGATGGACAGGCCAATTTTCCGCTTTTGTAATTGAATTTATAGGGGGCTTGGACATCTCCCGCAGCACTGGAGGAAGCCATGGATGGATGGATGGAAGGATGGATGGATGGATGCCCTGAAGCTGCAGCCAGGCAGGAACAGGCAGCTCCCACCAGGGAAATTGCTGGTTTTGCAGCTTCCCAAATATTTGAAGGCAAACCCTTTGCCTTTCCCATCTTATTCCCATTAAAGGAGTAGTGGATCCACATCTCCCTTTAGGAGCACAGCACAACCTTCCCAGCTACTCATCCCCCAAATTCCCCCTATAACAGGCACCCCAGAGCACATGATCCCATCCAGCAGCATCCCAAACCCTGGCACACGGATCCAGCCCAGAGTATCCCCCCCAGCCCAGCCCAGATCCCGCTCACCACTGCACCCAGGGATGGCCACGGCGTTGTTTCCCAGGAAAATCAGTCCCAGGGTGCTCGGTGGGAGGTGTGGGAGCAGCTCTCAGGGCANGCCATTCCCACCTGGCAGAGCCCTGCTTTAGCTGCTCCCAAAGCCTGGATGTGCTGCTGGAAATGCAAAATGAGCTGGGAAGCAGCCAAAGGTTTGGGGTTTTGGGGTTCAGGGGATGATCCCCTCGTGGGAGGGATAATTCCAGCAGCAAATCCCCCATGGAAGGGGTGAGCTGGGCTGGAATTGGGGATGAATGTAGCGAGCAGCTGGGAATAGGAGTTAAGGGAGGTTAAATCCCAAAAAAGAGCTTGGCCACGTGGAGGAAGGACCCATCGTGCTGAGCATCATCACCCATGGGATTTACAGGACCAAAAATATCCGAAACCCAATGCAGGGACATCAATCCCAATGCCCACAAGCTCGGGGGTGGCCGTCCCCTCCTGCAGCCCCTGGTCACGGGGCAGCAGCCAGGGCCACCAGAGGCTGTTGATGTCACCAGGCACAGAGGGACAGCAGGGCCCCAAGTGCCACTGCAGCCAGCAAACCAACCTCTGGAAAAACCTCTGGAGAAAACCAGGAGTGAGATTTTCCTCTAGGAATCCTGCTGGGAGCTCCCAGCCCTGCAGCACAGCTGGGGGGTGGGGGAATTTGGCAGGACCAGTGCAGAAGGAGCTTGGAAAAAAATTGATAAAATGGGTTCCAGTCCCTCCCTGCAGCATCCCAGATCTCCCAGACTGCAATCCCACATGGAATCACCCTGCTCCAGCTGCCAGCCCAGCTCCCTGCATGGGGATGCTCATCCCTTCCATGGGGGATTTGCTGCTGGAATTATCCCTCCCACGAGGGGATCATCCCCTGAACCCCAAAACCCCAAACCTTTGGCTGCTTCCCAGCTCATTTTGCATTTCCAGCAGCACATCCAGGCTTTGGGAGCAGCTAAAGCAGGGCTCTGCCAGGTGGGAATGGCTCTGCATGGGCAGCTGCACATCCTGGATCTCCACAGGGGTGCAGGGAGGCTCTGGAGAGGGGGAAGGGGAAGGTTCTGGCAGTGGGAATTCCCTGGTTCTGAGAGTGGGAACTCCTTGGTTCTGGCAGTGGCAATTCCTTGGTTCTGGCTGTGGGAATTCCTTGGTTCTGGATGGGTTTTGGCAGTGGGAATTCCCTGGTTCTGGGAATGGGAATTGCTGGGTTCTGGCAGTGGGAATTCCTTGGCTCTGGGAGTGGGAATTCCCTGGTTCTGACAGTGGGGATTCCTTGGTTCTGGCAGTGGGAATTCCTTGGCTCTGGGAGTGGGAATTCCCTGGTTCTGGCAATGGGGATTCCTTGGTTCTGACAGTGGGGATTCCTTGGTTCTGACAGTGGGGATTCCTTGGTGGCAGTGGGAATTGCTTGGTTCTGGATGGGTTCTGGCAGCGGGAATTTCTTGGTTCTGGGAATGTGAATTCCCTGGTTCTGGCTGTGGGAACTCCATGGTTCTGGCAGTTGGAATTGCTGTGTTCTGCCCCATGGCTGTGGGGCTGGAGGAGGCTGGAGCTGAGCTGTCCCCACAGGAGCTGGTGGGTGAGGAGGATGGAAGTTCAGGCTGAAGGCTCACCCACCGTGCCTGGCACCTTCCAGGACGCTGGAATGTGTATCTCCACCAGCTGGAAGTGAGGCCATGGAGCCAGAGCGTCCCACAGAGCACCCCTACCCCATGGCTGGCCCTAGGATGGGGGCACAGGGATTTCCTCACGCTCTCCAGAGCCTCCCAGGGATGTCTGGCACCCCGAGGTGCTGGGACAGGTCACCCACACCCTGGTGGGACAATTCCCCTCTGGAACAACTTCTCCCCTCCAGGTGTCCAGGCACAAACCCCGAGTGTGGGATTATTTTCCTTCAGCATCACCGATCCTTCCCCACCCCACAGGGACCTCACAACACACCCAGAGTCCCCTGATCCCCTCCCACCCCTGAACCAGGCACAGAAAGCCACCCTGTCCCCCCAAAACCAGGAATAAATAAAAAACTGGGGCACAGGAAAACCTTCAGCCAGTTTTTCTACCTGCTGCTGCCCAGGGCACGGCTCGGCTCTCTGGAGGAGGCTGCAGGTGTCAAGTTTAGAGCAAAAAACTGGGGATTGGGAATCTCTCCTCCTTCCCAGAGCTGCCAGGAGGAAAGGATCCTGCACCGGGAGCCCGGCAGGAGCTCACAGGGGTCGGGTTTCTGTCCTCGAGGGCAGCGTAAAAATAGAGGTGAGGAAAGGGAATCTGCTGAGCGATGGGACAGCAGCGGCAGCGGGGGCTCGGACCAGGGCAGCCCCTTCCCCGGAGGCTGCGGGAGCGGCTGGGACCCCCGGGCAGGCTCCTTGACCGGAATTAATCCCGGGGCTCTGCGCAAAGCGGGATCAGCTCCGCGCTGGCTCGCAGCCACAATCCTGTTACAGGCAGGGTGGCCACGACACAAGTGGCCAATTAGCCCGGCCTGGGGCATTGCCTGCCCGGGGCTCTCTCCCCCCGAGGCTCGGGCTGTCCCAGCGTGTCCCGCTGCTGGCGCAGGGCAGCCCTTAATGAGCTAATCAAGCCCTAATGAAGAGCTGGAGCTTTAGCCAGGCAGGACCCCCCCAGGCCGTGCTGGGGTGGCTGCGGGGGGCTCAGCCCAGCCCGGCTCCCCCCGAAAGGACCGGACCTGCGCTCCTTGCGGCTCCTGAGAAAGGCCAGACGAGCCTGGGGAGGAAGCATAAATCAGAGCTGGGAACAATGCCCCATTGTGGGGCTCTGCCGCAGCCCCGCCGCCGAGCCCGGCCCGGGGAGCACCGGCACGGCCGGGATGGGCCGGGGCAGGGATGTGGGACCCCGGCCAGCCCCAGCCCGGCTCCGAGCTGTGCCTTCAGCCGCGGATTGTCCCCTGAGCCCTCCCCGGACCCCCCGGACTGGCCACAGCCCTGGCTGCTGTTCTCAGGCTCCCGGCCCCGCTCGGCTCCTCGCCAGCCTTTTCCTGTGCTGCTCCAGGCGGAGCGCAGACCTGCCCGGGGACAGCGCCGGTGCCACGGGGAGCAGAGCACCGTGCCACCGGCCGGGTCTGACAGCCACACCTCGGGGCGTCGGAGATGGGATTAAGTTAAATTCGGCTCAATAAACGGCTTAATTCGAGGGCAGAATTACACAAATCAAGGCAAGTTTGTGTCTCTAACAAGCCCGCTGTGTCCGGAGGGAGGGTGGGTGACCCAAGGGGCACTGGGACACCACGGGGACACGTTTAGAGCCACCCCCCCTGGTGGAAACAGAGGTGGTTTGATATCTCCAGCATCACAACCGACCCCAAAAGTTTCAGCACCCCAAAGCAAGCCCTGTTTGATGTTGGAGCATCCCGATTGTGCCCACACCAAGAGCATCCAAGCAGGAATGACACCGTGGGCTCACCCAGCAGCAGTGACAGGAGAGCTGGAGCTGCTGGCCTGGGGGTTGAGCTCCTCTGTCACTCCCGGCATTTATCCTGTGAAATATTAATGGCCCGTGATTCATCCCCAGCAGGGAGGAGGTGACAGCCACGTGTGAGCATCGTTGTGCCTCTCCCTGCACACACACACACACAGATCCCCACAGGGATGTATCCAAAGGCAGCCCCAGCCCTCCAAAGCCGCTATTAAAGCTGCTTTGGGGGATATTTTGGACATTTTTCTCCGTCCTGGTGCTGGCATCTCATTAACCACAAGCCAGGAGTGAGCTCAGCCCCCCTGCACCAGGCTTGGTGAGAGCTCTGCAGTGCCACCCACCAGCAGCTCTGTCCCCAGAGCTGGAGTCACCAGGGCTGCCCAGTTCCACACCAGTGCCAACCAGTTCCACACCGGGACTGCCCAGTTCCACACCAGGGCTACCCAGTTAACACCAGTGCCAACCAGTTCCACACCAGTGCCAACCAGTTCCACATCAGGGCCAACCAGTTCCACACCAGGGCTGCCCAGTTCCACACCAGGGCCAACCAGTTCCACACCAGTGCCAGCCAGTTCCCCTCCAGACTGGTGGCAGCCCTGCAGCGTTACCAAGAGCCCCCTGTTCATTGCACATCCAAGAGATGGTGACACCACGATGAACCCAGCGAGGGAGGCATCGAGTGGTGGCTCTTTAGCCCCAAATCCCCCATTTCTCCTGCTGGGAGAATCCATCAGAGCAGCCCCTTCCCAAGCAAATCCCCCTGGACGGCTCCGTCCCCGCCCCCGCCCGGGCTGAGCCTGGTTTAATTGGTTCCAGCTCCTGCAGGCTTTGAAAGATGAAAAGCCCTCGACAGGAGAAGTGTGGAGCGTTCATGGTTTATTAATGGCGAGCCATCATTATTTTACCTTTCAAGTGCTCGGGCAGTGGTGAGGAGGGAAGGAGAGGGGGGAAACCGTGTGAACTTCCCGTGATTTTCTCCTCCACCTCCTGGGTGCCCCCAGCAGCCAGCGCCGCCGCTTTTCCCGAGGGGCTGCGTGGCAGATTGATGGTGGCATCCCGGGAAAACAGCATGGGAGAGGCAAACAAAGGGAGCAGCAGATGCCAGGAGCCTCCAGCGCTCCATCACCCCCTGGCGCTCGCCCACCCCAGCCCCGCTGCTGAGCGCAGCTGGGTGGAAATNATAAAAAGAAAAAAGGGGGCGGAGGGAGGAAAAGGGAACTGAAAATCAGCTCATTCTGCAAACTACCACGGAGAAAATGAAGCAGGCCAGCGAGTTCAGTTGGAAACTGTACAGGATTGAGGTCTGTATATATCTATATACATACATATAGAGATATGTATATATATCCATATATACCTTATGTACAAGGCAATGGAACACGGGAATTTACAGGGACCTGAAACTGAAGGCAGCGCTTGCAGCTGACCAAGCTTCCCCCCACAAAGAGTTGCTGTTGGCAACAAAAATAGATAAATTCAAATAAATTCATAGAAAGTCAAATAAATTTAAATAAATTCATAGAAATTCAGTTAAACTCAAATAATTTAAAATAAATAAAGGGTGAAGAAAGGAGGAAGGGCTCGACCCAGGGCACTTGGGGGGCAGAGAGAGGCTCGTGGCACAACCAGCACAGAGCCCTTCTCCTCACACAGCCAAAGAGGCTGAGTTCCAGGCACCAGCTCTTCCACAGAATCCTAAATTGGCACAGGAAGGGGTTGGACTGGGTGTTGGGAGGGAATTGTTCCTGGTGAGGGCAGGCACAGGTCCCCAGAGCAGCTGTGGCTGCCCCTGGATCCCTGGCAGTGCCCAAGGCCAGGGGCTCGGAGCAGCCTGGGATGGTGGAAGTGCCCCTGCCATGGGGTTTGAGGTCCCTTCCAACCCAAACCATTCCATCATTCCACGCTCTAGGAAAGGCTGAGCAGCTCCTCCACCTCCAAGACATTCATTTCTGCCTCCCATCCATCCCAAATCTGCACCATCCCAGCTCCTGCCACAGTCAAGGACTGGATAAAAGTCATGGGGGCCGAACTCTGAGCTCGTCATTCCCAGAAATTGCCCAGTCAGGGCTCAGCAAGGATTTGGGAATTTGTGGGGAAAGGGAAATAGAAGAAAAATCCTTTAGCAGCCAAAGGAGGACACAGAGCTTTGGGGNACTTCCCGTGATTTTCTCCTCCACCTCCTGGGTGCCCCCAGCAGCCAGCGCCGCCGCTTTTCCCGAGGGGCTGCGTGGCAGATTGATGGTGGCATCCCGGGAAAACAGCATGGGAGAGGCAAACAAAGGGAGCAGCAGATGCCAGGAGCCTCCAGCGCTCCATCACCCCCTGGCGCTCGCCCACCCCAGCCCCGCTGCTGAGCGCAGCTGGGTGGAAATTTATCTGTGCCGGCCCGGAATGCGCCCAATTTTTGCTGCTGCTCCCATCCAAGTGTTGGCTGGGAATTATAATCCCCAAAGGGCTGGGCTGGGAGGGAAAAAGGGATTTGGCAACGCCGGACCAGGCAGAGACGCTCCCAAGGCTCTGATGGACTCATCCCGACCCCACCACGGATAAAAATCCCGGGATCCGGCCAGGAGAGGACGCGGAGCAGCACAGGGCAGGGCAAGGTTTTTTCAAATGTGTTTTGTTTTTTGGTTTTTTGGGTTTTTTTCTTTTTATTGGCATAAATAATTCATACACTGTCACCTCACCAAACACTGCACGAGAAACCACGGGAACAAATGGCTATCCAGGTCTGCAGGTCCCAGAGATTCGCACCCAGCCAGACAGCGGAAATTAGAAATTACTTTCTTCAAGTGTAGAAAACGTTAGAAATGTTCCTGTACAAATTTACAGCAGGGAGAATCCATCGTGCCTTTCTCAGAAATTCCTTTTTCTTGTTGNTGTTGGGAGGGAATTGTTCCTGGTGAGGGCAGGCACAGGTCCCCAGAGCAGCTGTGGCTGCCCCTGGATCCCTGGCAGTGCCCAAGGCCAGGGGCTCGGAGCAGCCTGGGATGGTGGAAGTGCCCCTGCCATGGGGTTTGAGGTCCCTTCCAACCCAAACCATTCCATCATTCCACGCTCTAGGAAAGGCTGAGCAGCTCCTCCACCTCCAAGACATTCATTTCTGCCTCCCATCCATCCCAAATCTGCACCATCCCAGCTCCTGCCACAGTCAAGGACTGGATAAAAGTCATGGGGGCCGAACTCTGAGCTCGTCATTCCCAGAAATTGCCCAGTCAGGGCTCAGCAAGGATTTGGGAATTTGTGGGGAAAGGGAAATAGAAGAAAAATCCTTTAGCAGCCAAAGGAGGACACAGAGCTTTGGGGCCACCTCTTCCCCCTCTGGGAGAGTCCACACGACCCAGCCCCAAACGTGGTGACCCCATCAGCACCAAAATGCTGGAAAAAAAACCCCTGCAGCAGCAAAATCAGGAGCTCTGGGAAGAGAGAGGAGGGTGGTGGGAGGATGGAGCAGCAGGGCTGGGCCAGGAGAGCATCCCTGGGCTGTGAGAGCCGCCCTGGGGCTGGGGGCGGCTCCTGCATCTCAAAGGCAGCGCCGAGCTAGGCCCAGCTCGGCTGGAAATAGCCCTGGCTCTCTGCTGGCTCACAGCTAAACCGAGCCTCCGGATGGACCCTCTCCCTCCTTCGGAGCTCCTATTAGAGGCTATTGTGGAGAGCTTCTCCTGCATTCCCTCCCTGCTGAAGCGCTGGATATTTATAAACTGGGCCAAAGGCAAAAAAAAAAAATCCTTCACAAAGGCAGAGTCAAAAAAACCCCAAAAAACAACAACAACAAAAATAAGATTTGTTGGTTTGGTGGGTGGGGTTTTTTTTAAATAATGAAGAATTTAAAAATAAGAAGGAATGATGGAACTAACGTGGCAGCCTGAACAACTGGAATGGAAGGAAAGGAGCTGCTCCTCAGAGCTCCTTTGGGATAAATTCAGGACAATTGATACCATTGTGCTGTGCCTGTGGCTGAGACACCACAGCGAGGGCAGAGGGGAGGAAGAGGGCGGAGAGCAGGGAGAGGTTGGCTGTAGGAATATTTAGTTTCTTCCAGATGTCCAAAATTCAGTGGAGAAGGGTGTGGCCAAGGGGGAATGAGATAGGACAAGGGGAATGGCTTGAAAGTGAAAGAGCACAGAGTTAAATGGGATATTGGGAAGGAATTGTTCCTTGGGAGGGTGGAGAGGGGCTGGGATGGAATTCCCAGAGCAGCTGTGGCTGCCCCTGGATCCCTGGAGTTGTCCCAGGCCAGGCTGGACACTGGGGCTTGGAGCAGCCTGGGACAGTGGAAGTGTCCCTGCCATGGCAGGGGTGGCACTGGATGGGCTTTGAGGTCCTTTCCAAACCATTCCATGGTTCTGTGGCTGAGGCTGCAGCCCAGTAAACCCCAAAAACCACGGGGGAGCCCACCCAACACCCAGCACCCAGCACCCAGCACCCCTCAGTTCATTGCTCCCTCGACTCCTGGCCATAAAACCCATCAGGAGTCTGACAGCAGCTGCGAGACCCCACGGGGGACATCAAGGTGAGACCTCCCAGGCCAGGACTTGGGACACAGGGAGCAAACCCACTATGACCCCAAGACAGACCTCGTCCCTTCCACCACAGATCCACACAATATCCATCCCCCAGTGATGAGCACCACCCTGGTGTCACCTTCTTCCTCCCTCCAACACCTTCCCCTGTCTCCTGCTCACCTGGGAATCCACATCTGCTCAGAACCCAAACCCACAGAACCAGCAGCACCCCGCTCCCTCTGGATGGGGTCTGGGGATTGGTGACACCTCCCCGTGCCCCCCCAGCACCCAAAACCTCCGGGGAAGGGGATTTTGTGCCTCTCCCAGAGCCTGGGAGCAGCACAGGTGAAGGCATTGGTGAGAGCTCAGAGAGACTCCGAGGTTTTAGTGCGAGGTTTGTGGCACGTGTGTGCAGAGGGACAGCGGGGGGGACAGGGACAGCTGGGGGGGAGCAGGGACAGCTGGGGGGACAGGGACAGCTGGGGGGGACAGGGACAGCTGGGGGGACAGGGACAGCACAGGCCATGGGTGCTGCAGGCTGGGCTGGGGTGAAAGGCAGGAAGAGCTGGGATGAGCCCTAACTCAGGGATCCCCGATTTCCTGCTGGGGCAGGGAGCAGTTCACCCAAACGAGGGCTCAGCCTGCCCATCCCACTCAGCCTCAGCCCCAAAAGCCATCCTGCTCCATCCCAGCTCCATGCACTGCCTCCCATCCCAAAAACATCAGCAGGAGACTCCTCCAGATCCTTTTGGGGGCTGGATCCACCCCTCCCTGCTCCTGCCCACCTTGGAATTTTCACACATGCACGCGTGGGGATTTTAATGCCCCCACAATTAAAATCCCATCTCATCCCAGCTGCAATTAAGTTTCTAATCTTCATTTAGTTATGCTAAAGCACTCCCAACACCAGCGAGGAGGAGCTGGAGGAGCAGCCAGACAAACCAGGGCTGACTGGGTTTGCAAAGCTTCGTCACGGCTCCAAATTAAAGTGAACTGAGACTACAATTGAATTATCCGGGATGGTTCCTGTCAAGCAATTATGCTCCATGAGAGCCTGGGAATGCAATTTGCTCTCATCTGACAGCTCATCCGAGGGGCTGGAGGGCCCATCCGAGCTGGGAGGGGAGAGGGAAATACCAGCAAGTGGAATTCAGGTGGCAACAGCAGCTCCCAGCGAGAATTTTTGGGGAAACTGTGGGATTTGGCTGATGGGAGATGAGCACGTGGGGGAAATGGTCCTGGGCATGGCTGAGATGTCCCAGAGTGGGGCTGGGAGCTGCTCTGTACAACCAGAGCCTGCCTGCATTCCGAGCTGTAGGAATGAGCCCGGGAAGGCCACAGGAGGGGGGATGGATCCAAATTCCAGCTGTCCTGCTGTGCCCAGCCCCAGAGCAGCCCCAAACCCGGGGTTTTGGGAGTGAGGAGCAAAGCCAGGAGCAGGGCAGTGATGGAGAGCGAGGGGGCAGGGCTGGCTGGTGAGACACATCCCGGGAAAAGCGGATAGATTAACGGGAATGCGGAGACGCGCCCCGCTGGCAGGGAGACCCGCGGGGGGGACACGTAAGTGGCCGCGGCTGGGAGGGAGAGAAGCCACTTGTGAAAGGTCAGCGCTGCCCACGAAGGGGCTGCGGGGGCGCGGGGGCAGCGGGACAGATGCATTTCCCCGCGGGGGGCAGCTAATGGCAGTGGCACTCCCTGGCCCCGCAGGATCCGGGGATAAACTCATGAATCAGCGACATTCCCCCTTTTTTCATGACAAAACCGCAAAGAAAGAAATAAAGGGAATTAAAGAAACCCACAGAGAACCGAGAACAAGCCCTCCCCAGCCGAGCGTCGTCGTGAGCACAGGATCGGGATCAGAGGAGCCCTGGGGATAAACTGAAGTCCTTGTCCTGTGGGTCACCCCTGCTCGGGGGTTGTGTCCCCAGAGCCACCGCCTGTGCGCGGAGAGCCGCCCGCTGTCCCCATCCCACCGCAGCCGGGCGTTCCCGGGGCTGCTCCGGCTCCTCCCGCCCGCGCCGAGAGGATTCCCGGGATGGTGAAACGCCGCGGGGGAAGATCCCGGTCCCGGCCCGCTGTCGGCCCCGCTGCTCCTCCGTAGCGCAGGGTGGGAAGCGGAGAGGAAGAGGAGACCCGCTGGGGGAGGAAGGCACCGTCCCATAACTCCTCCCGTCACAGCCTGGAGGGGACGCAAGGAGCAGAGTCAGCCCTGGGCGCCTCCTCCCGTGAGAGCGTGGGGGTTTGCGGGGAAGATCTTGGGGAAAAAACTCTCCTGGAACAGCTTTGCCACGGAGCTGCTCCCAAAAGCAGCGGCACTGGGGAGAGCCCTGAACTCCTGCACCTCCCTGCCATGCCTGCCCGGCTCCTGGAGCACCAGCCAGAGGGGAAAGGGCTCCTTGGGTACCGCTCCCATCCCTGCGCATCCGGGATCCCGCGGGGGTTTGTGCCCCGATCCCTTGGATGCAGGGATGGCAGAGCCTGGGGGTATCACAGCCTGCTCATCCCTGCGCACAGCCGGGATTCCTGGACCTAACAGGACCTAACAGGAACCTTCCAGGACCTAACAGGAACAACAGCCAGAGCCGAGTCCCTGTGGAAGGAATCAGGTCCCGTGGAAAGCTGAGCTGAAGCATCCTGATTAGCAAAAGATTGGGCCGGTAATTAACAGGGAGCTGCGGGGCAGCCCCAGCCCAGGGCAGGCAGAGCGTGGCTCAGTGACTGAAAAAACATTCCCAAAGCCAGCGGAGCGATTCCGCAGCTGCCTCGGGGCCCGGCATCCTCCAGCATTCCTTGCCCGACTGCCGGAGCCGCCCTGGAGCGTGGCTTGGGAATTAACTCCGCTCCTGATTAACATCTCCCGTTCCGGGTGCTTTGGGGGCCGCCTGACCACGGGCTTTTCGGGGCTCCCCGCGGCCCCCCAGGGACAGGGAGTGGCACAGGGGACATTCCAGACACTCTTGGGGCTGCCCAGAGAAGGAAGAAAGGCAGTTAGCAGCAGCAGGAGAAATCAGGATCTCCCACCCTCTGTAAGGACCAAGAGTGACCCCTGAAGCCCCCAAAATGTCCTCACTTCTCTCCCTGAGCTGACATCTCCTTCCCTCCATCCATTCCCATTTCCAGCCTCCGGGGATGCACGCTGGGAGCAGGAAAAATCCCCCCCGTGAATGCCACCCCCGCACGGGCGAGAGTTTCGTTCTATTTGTCACAACATGACAAATTCCAGGGAGGAAAATGAGTTTCTAAGTGATTGCTCTGCGTTTTGCCTGCTGTTCCCAATAGGGCGGATTCCAAAATCCCAACTGGGGACCCACTGCCGCCGTTTCCTGGAGCACAGGGATGTGACTAAGCCAAAGGTACGGAACGGAGCAGGATTTGGCCATGGCAGAAGAAGGGATCAGGCTGGAAGCTGCCATGGCTGAGGATCTGGGAAGGGTCCCTGGGCAGGGCATTCCCCCATCCGTGGAATCTGGGAACAGGGGAGGATGGGCAGGGATGGGGACTTACTCTGCCGACTTCCAGAAGTGCCCCGGGTGGGAAAGGCGGCGGTTGCGCTTTGGCAGTTTCTCCAGCATGTCCATGAGCTTGGTGAAGGTGGGCCTCTCCTCCTGATCGTAGGCCCAGCAGAACAGGAGGATGTCCTGGAGCACAGGGAGAGCGCGTGAGGAAACCCAGACGGGCCCTCTTCCAGCGGGAATCGAGCCAGTCCCTCTCCCACCACAACCCTCGCCCCCAAAGGACCCCATCATCCATCACCACATCCTTGGGAAGGGCTGGGATGGAGGGGACATTTCCATCCCGTGAGGATCCCATTTCCATCACCACATCTTTGGGAAGGGCTGGGATGGAGGAAACATTTCCATCCCATGAGGAGTCATTTCCATCACTGGGTTCTCAGGGAGGACTGGGATGGAAGGGATGTGTCCATCCCATGAGGAGCCATCTCCATCAGCACATCTTGGGAAGGGCTGGGATAGAAGGAACATATCCATCCCGTGAGGATCCCATTTCCATCACTGGATTCTCGTGAAGGGCTGGGATGGAGGAGATGTGTACATCCCATGAGGAGCCATCTCCACCACTGGATTTCTGGGAAAGGCTGGGATGGAGAGGATGTGCCCAGCCCATGAGGAGCCATCTCCATCACTGATCCTTGTGAAGGGTTGAGATGAGGGAATGTATCCATCCTATGAGAAGCCATTTCCATCACTGAATTCCCATGAAGGACTGGGGTGGAAGGGATGTCTCCATCCCATGAGGACCCATCTCCATCACCAGATTCTTGGGAAGGGCTGGGATGGAGGGTATGTGCCCAACCCACGAGGCTCCCACTTGCATCCCCACGTCCTCACAAAAGGCTGGGATGAAGCGGGGTGTCCATCCCATGAGCATCCATCTCCATCCCCACAGCCTTGGGAAGGGCTGGAGCAAAGGGAACGTTCAAACTGAGCGCAGCAGCAGGACCAAGCCTGGCTGGATGAGATCAGCAGATCCAGAGGGTTTTTCCAAGGGCCCCACCAGCCATGTCCCAGTCCATGCACACCCCCACAGGGCCCCACAGCACCTACCGAGATCTCCTTGCCCATCCCGATCTGGCTGAGGTTGGGCTTCATCCCTCTTCCCACCTGCCAGATTATTGCCTCTGCTGGCTGTGTCTTGAAGGGCCATTCCCGGGCGTGCAGCTCGTACCAGATGGTGCTGTTGGGACACACTGGGAATCAGAGATGGAGCAGCCAGGAGGGATTCGGGATTGGGAGGTGTTCAGTCACTGCACCCACATCCAACGTCTCTCCCTGCTCCAGAACCATCCAGGAGATGCTTCATCCCAGGGGACACCAGAGGTGCTCATCCCTCAGTACAGAGGTGTCACCTCTCCCATTTTCCTGGAGCAAGCCCTGATTCCCACCAGGGGAGATCCCAATCCATGGGAAGGAGGACAGAGGCTGATGGAGGCCCAGGCAGGGCCATGCTGTGGGATTGTCCCACCTGGATGCAACAGCACTGCCCATGGAGCAGCTGAAGAGAGGATGGTGGGGATGCAGCTGCCCCTCCAGCAGAATTCCGGGAAGGGACGAGCCCAAGAATTCACTTTCACTCCAGCCTTTCCCTTTTTCTCCTCCAAAAAGCTCTCTAAGCTCCAAAAATCCATCCAAGCCGTGCCATGACCCACCCCAGGTGTCCTCACCAGGTGATGGCCACGTGAAGCCCCGGCCATCTGCTCCTGCTCTCATTGCTAAGCCAAGCCCTCTTTTCCGTGAGGAATCCCAAATCCAAGGGAATATCCCAAAACAAGGGCATCACCGGTGGGCACCCCTGTGGTTTTCCGCCCCCGCTACTGCCTGGAAGTTTTGCATCATCATTTTCTGGCACCTGGAGCCTGGACGGGCCTGGATTCCCACAATGCCAGCCCCATTGTCCAAGGCAAATTCCCTGGACCTGCTCTTCCTTCCCAGGGATGCCTCGTGACCACTAAAAGTATCAAAACCCATGGTGAAAATGACACCAGGGTGGAAAAATCTGTCTGATAAACGAAAGATTCCTCCTGGTTAGGGAAGCTTCCTGATTTTGGGAATTGGAATTCTTCTGATTTTGCACAGTTTGGTTGGAAATCTCAAAAAAAAAAATTGAATAATGGGAGAAATGTGCATGCAGAGGAATGGGGGGCTCAGAGACCCTGTGGGCACAGGACAAAATCCTCAGGAGAAGCATCCAAGCACCCTCAGATTGGATTTTACACATCCAAGGCACTAATTCAGTTTCTCACTGGGAGTTTTTGTCATCTTTAAAAGATCCTTTCCTCTTGCTGTCCCTGATCCCCAAATCCCTGGAGGGAAGCGACCCCTCTGGATCATCCCTGAGCCTCCTGGGCTTGATGGAGAGCAGCAGAAACAAGAAAGAGGGAAAACGTGGGGAAACCTTTTCATCTTTTCAGGAAACTTACGCTTTCCATAAGGGCAGAGCTCACAACTGAGAGAAAAAAGGGAAAATTACATCTCCCCACCCACTCTCACTTAGTTGGATACGATCCTTTAATTACCTCTTTATTTCTGTGCTGAAGTTGTACCTCAGGGAGGGCAGAAAATAAAAGAGCCAGACCCTTCCAGCTGTAATTACTGCAGGTTTGATGGGAATATTGCCTCGGATAGCGGGCCCACGCTCCCTAATCCCACAGCCTTCGAGGTATCCATGAGAAAATTAATCCTCTGGGTAAAGAGGTAAGGTTTTGGGAAAGGTTTAGCGGGGTGGAATTGGGCTCGTGCCCTCAGGGAGGTTTGTGGGCAGAAAAAGGGCAGGAGGAATGAACTGGATTGCTGAGGAAAACTTAGGAATTCTCATTTTCTTGGCTTTTGGCCACTGCTTGTAGAGCTGGCACCACCATCAGCCCCCTGCAGTGGCTGAAGGGGGACATTGGGGTGTCCAGGGGCTCCAAAGCTGTGTCCCCAACTTTTGGCATCCCCATCCATCATCCAAGCACCTTTTCATCACTTCCCACCCCAGGAGGGTGCAGGGCAGAGATGATGCCAGGCTGGCATTCCCAGGATGCTCTGGATCCCATTGCCTGAAGCCACCCTGATCCATGGCCAAAAGAGGAAGATTCGGTAATTTAGAGAGAATTGGGGTGTCCAGGGGCTCCCAGAGCTGTGTCCCCAACCTTTGACATCTCCATCCATCATCCAAGCACCTTCTCATTGGCACCTGCCCCAGGAGGGTGCAGGGCAGAGATGATGCCAGGCTGGCATTCCCAGGATACTCTGGATCCCATTGCCAAGCACCACTCTGATGCAAAACAGGCTTTGGTAATTTGGGGAGAATTGCACTCTCCAGGGGCTCCCAGAGCTGTGTTCCCACCCCAGCCCTTGCATCCCCAGGCTGGCATCCTCAGCATACTCTGGATCCCATTACCCAGAGCCAGCCTGGTCTATAACAGGAGGATTTGGAGATTTAGGGATTCTTTCACTCAGAATTTCTCAAAGCAGGAAGATTCATCCAGCCCAGGAATTCCATCCAGCAGCGTCCCCTTGGATTTGGGGCAAGCCAAGAGCGTCCCCATCCCCTCCTGAGCCCAGAGCAGCTCCCACCTGACCCAACCACTCCAGATCCCTGCCCCAGGACTCACCCCAGTGCAAAGACATCCGAGTGCTTGGAGAAGGGCAGCTTGTCCTCCTCGGTGTCGGGAGAGAGCTGCCGGATGATCTCGGGGGCCAGGTGGCACAGCCAGCCGTTCTGGATGCGCAGCTTGTTCTCCCTCCTGCCGGGACACGGAGCCGTGGCTACCCCGGGGCACAGCACCCCCACAGCCCCAGCTGCCCACCCTCCTCACAGGGATTTAAGCCTGGTTTTACCCATGTCATCCTTGCAAAGTCAGGTTTTAACCCTGCTTTGAGAAATGTCCCTGCCAGGCAGCAGGACAAAACTGGATGGTGGTTCCTGCCGGGAGACAGAGCTGGAGCCATGGGTGCCCTGGAGCAGAGCATCTCCACATCCCCAGTGAGCAGCCCCCAGCTTCCCACCTTCTCTTCCCAAGGTTTTTAAGCCTGGTTTTCCCCACATCATCCTTGCAAAGTCAGATTTTAACCCTGCTCTGGGAATGTTGGCACAGCCGTCCCTGCCCAGGCAGCAGGACAAAACTGGGGCACGGGATGGTGGTTCTTGCCAGGATACAGAGCTGGAGCTGTGGGTGCCACTGGTGCACAGCACCACCACATCCACAGCTTCTTACCCTCTTTGCAAGGTTTTTAAGCCTGTTTTTCTCTACATCATCCTTGCAAAGTCAGGTTTTAACCCTGCTTTGAGAAATGTCCCTGCCAGGCAGCAGGACAAAATTGGATGGTGGTTCCTGCCACAACATGGAGCTGGAGCTGTGGGTACACTAGGGCACGGCACACCCCCAGCTTCCCACCCTCTTCCCAAGGTTTTTAAGCCTGGTTTTCCCCACATCATCCTTGCAAAGTCAGATTTTAACCCTGCTCTGGGAATGTTGGCACAGCCGTCCCTGCCAGGCATCAGGACAAAACTGGGGCACGGGATGGTGGTTGCTGCTGGGACACGGAGCTGTGGCTACCCCAGGGCACAGCACCACCACATCCCCAGCTTCCCACCCTCTTCCCAAGGTTTTTAAGCCTGGTTTTCCCCACATCATGCTTGCAAAGTCAGGATTTAACCCTGCTTTGAGAAATGTCCCTGCCAGGCAGCAGGACAAAACTGGGGCACAGGATGGTGCTTTAGGGGAACTTTGGCTCTTCCAGGCTGGTGATGGGGATTTAGGGTCTGCTGGGGCTCCTGCTGTGCCTTTTGCACCAAAACCCCTTAAAGGATCCAGAGGTGAAGTGGGGATGAATTCCCCCAGGGGCCCCATTGTGGTTGGAGCAGGAAGTCGGACTGGGGACCACCAAGTGCCTCTTCTGAGCAGACCCATCCTAAAGTACCAGCCTGGGAATTGGTGTTTTCAGGTGTTTGGCCCCAAAACAGCCCCTCCAAGTCCAAGCCTCCAATGGCATCTCCCATGGGAGCAGCCTGGCTTTATAACAATCCCTCATTTCACCTCATCTGTCCTTCCTCCACCTCCCCAGGCTCCCTCTGCTCGGGATAAATCCATTGGAATCCTTTGGCCAATGGCTGAGGATGGCATTGGTGACTTCTCCATCCTTTACATCCTCCAGCAGGCACCTGGGATACGCTGCTGGCTTCAAAATCCCTGGATCATCAGCGTTGGTGACACCTGAGGCAGCTCCATCGTGTGTCTGAGCCCAGGTTCAGCAGCAGGAGGGAACAAAACTGTCCCATGTCACCTTGGGCTGGAGAAGAAGGAGCCCACTGGCTCCTGCCAGGAATTTCTCCCTGTTTGTGCTTGGAACCCTCCCAAAGATGGGGATGAACAGGCCTAAGGATGGCTGTGGGGTCAGCTGTCCTCCTGAATGTCAGCCTGGGGCCAAAATCCCATGGGAAACCATCCAGGGATGGGGTTCCACCTCAAAGCTGGCTCATAATCCAGATCCTTCTGCCTGCAAAGCCGTCCCCATTCCTAGTGACAGGTCTGGCCGTGACCAGAGGGACCCCCTCCCTAGGGAGGGACACTGCCACTCCTGGGAAACGCTGATGAAGCCTCCTTGTCCCCTCTGGGGTGTCCATGGCTCCTCTCCATCCACGCCTTGGAGTCTCCAGTGCAATCAGCGGCTCCGGCGCGGCTCGGAGCCTCCGGAGCGATGGGAAAAGCACTTGGGCACAGAGGGGAGCCTTTCACTGCCCAGCTCCTCCCTCCACCCTCCAGCTCTTAATTACAAACCAGCATTAAGCACCTGGGTAATTAAGAAGGCTTGGGCTGGCTGGTCCTTCCCTGTGCCTGCCTCTCCTTCCTGGGATGCAGTGAGCAGCACTTGGATCTGCTCCAGCACCCTCAGCAAGGCCGGGTTTGCCCCTGGGGTTTTCATTCTGCTTTTATTTCTGTTCTGTGACATTCCACAAGCAACCTCCAGGGACTGGATTGGGATGGACAGCTCATCCCTGGCAAAGCTTCTGTGGGTGAGGAGCTCCCAGCAATGAGGGCTGGGCTCTAATGGGGTCCCAGAAGTGGCTCAATTACAGTAATTTCAGGGTTTGTGACCAAAGTTTACCTGACTTCACAACCACACCCAGCTGAGCATCTTCCAAGCCACCCCCAGGGCAAAAGCAGGAGCAGAAGAGCACCTCAGACTCCTCAAGACCCACCTCGTGCTCCTCCTAATTCCAGAGCAGCCCCACTGAGCCCAAGAACATTTAAATAAAGGAGGAATAAATCTGATTTCAGCAGGATGAGACCCCAAGTCACCAAATCTCTGCAGGAAGTGTTTTAACCCCAGAAAAAACAGTTGAAGAAATGTCGCTATCTTTAACCTTCCTTCCCAACAGATGTTTTTCCAAGCCTCTAAGGACCCAAAATTGGGATTTATCTCCTGTCTTCATCTGAGAGACACCAAAACCAGCAAAAACCCACCCTGAAAAGGGGAGATCAGACCTGCAGACACTTCCTGTTCCAAAATCCATGGTGGCTGTGGATTCCTGCTCTCCTCTCAACTCTCCTCCAGCAGAAAACATCTGCTACCAGCAGCCCAGGGCACAAATTTTCTCATTTTCTCCATTTTCCCAGCAAAACCCTGCTCGTTTCTATCCAGCCTTGCCTTCCTGGCCATCCTTCCTCTCCTGAGCCATCTCCTGGCTTCTAACCCCACAAGGGACATCCCAGTCTTGGCCAGAGGTGGCCACAGATCAGCCATCTCATCAGAAACCCCATTCTCCCATTTCTCATTCCATCTCTGGAGCATCCCTGACCTTCACAGCATAGATTCCTGGCAAAGCTTGGACGGTTTTGCCCAAACCCTCATTCCCTGCTGGAATGAGCTGTCCCTTCCTCCTGGCAGGCCCTGAATCCCAAACCCCCTGCCCAGCTGCCAAACCAGAGGCAAATCCCACTTTGCCACAGTGGGAGATGCTGATTTCCTGGCTTTCCAAAGACTTTGGCCGAGTTTGTGCTGAAATCCATTGATATTCATCCAGGCAGAGTGGAAAATCTGGGAGTGCATGGTGTGGGATGGAGAGAGGCGGCCGCTGCCATTTCCTTTAATCCTTTGAAATCATCACTGGGGAACTGGGGGAAAAAATCCATCATTTCCAAAGTGCTTTTTATCTCCTGAGCATCTTTGCCACGGAGATGGAAGGACCAGGAGAAAACTGTCCTGTCCATGCTTGGGCTGTGCTGCTCCCAACACAAAGGGTTTAGAGGGAAATCCAACACAAAGGATTTAGTGGGAAAGGTGGGAAAAGTCAGCAATGTTCTTATTCCCCACTTGAAAAAAAAGAAAGGAAAATATCTTCTCTGTTTCTCCTTCCCCACTTCTGTTTCCTTTTTCCACCCCAGCTTTGCTTTTGCTCCTTTCCACAGCTGCTGGAACTCTTTTCCCTGCCATTCCTACAGCTGGAAAATCTCCCAAAGCATCAGGACAAGAAATTTAATAAGGAACATTTACCAAAACCTTCAGATTTAAACCCTCTGAGGCCCCAAAATGTCACAATGTTGTGAAAGTCCCACACTTGGCTCTCATTGTCCATGTCTTCTTCCATGCCCAGCACAGACACCATGGCCAGATGTCTGTGATTCCCAAAATGTCACTGGAGTGGGGACAGCACAGGGATGGCATCACTCAGTCCAGGCAGGGGATGAAGCAGATGCCAGGGAATTATAACGATGGAAAAGCAAAAGCCAAGGAATGAACCAACCCTGCTGCCTCAGGAGCATCTCCTGGCTGGCTGCAGGGTGGCTTGGCCATGGAAATGATGCATCCCATGGGAAGAGGCTGGTCCAAGGGGCACAATCTGCCTCTCTGAGCCAAAATTCCAGAGGCTCACACACGGCATCGTGTTCCTTCCTACGGATCAAAACCAACTCCCTTCAAACAGAGAAGCCCCACGACACTCAAAAGCCTCTTGAGCTCCTGTCTGCTGAGGCTGAGGACACAAAGAAGCACTTGAAGAGGGATTTTTTGGGATTGTTCCCAGCTTTAGGGCACGGGGAGGAGCTCCAGTGTGTCCATGTCCTCCTACCTGCCCGCTTGGAGAACCCCGGAGATGCTGAAGAGCCCGAAGTCGGTGATCACCACCTTCCCGTTGTCGTAGAAGACATTCTTGGACTTGAGGTCCTTGTGGAGGATGCCCTTGGCATGCAGGTATCCCATTCCCTGGGATGGAAGAGAGAGAGGAGAACACCCTGAGGTTACAAGAGCGGCACAAACGGGCAGGATAACGCCGGAGCGGCGGCATTCCCGTGGGATCCATGAGCCACCACGGCACATCCAAGCTGGACCACGTCCCCAAAGGGCCCTGCAGGAAGGGAAAGCGTCTGGAAGGGATGGGCCCCTGGAGGGAGATGGGATTGTGGAGTGGGTGTCCCAGCTGCCACGGTGCCCACTCATCTTCCTGATTAATTGATGCCACGGGAAAAATGAGTGGCAAATCCACCCGGCAGCCGCTTCCCTGGAATCCTCCGCTGGGAAATGGATGGTGATGATGTTTTCTCCTCCGTGTTTTTGGGGCCTGGCAGAGGAGGGTAATAAGTCACCGCTCCCCACAGCCCTGGCGGAGCCATCGGCGCTTCCGACGGCCCCATCCGCCTGGAAACGGGCGCCTCGCAGGAGTCCTGCCTTAATTCCTTCCCCCCAGGAAAAACTGCTCGGTGGTTAATTAAAATTAGTGCTAATGAGGCACAAAAAGGCCATGGGTGGGAAATCCAAACACTCCTGTTTAGCCTCGGCAAATCAAGCAGACTGCCGGCAGCTCCGCGTGGCGGATGTTCAGCTCCGCGGGATAATTCTGGGAATGGGGAGGGGGATAAAACACATTTATCCCAACTTCAGCAGGGATTTTCATGCTGTCCCACTTTTCACTCTCCTAAGCAGACTCAGGGAAAACTTGATCTGCAGGATGCTGCTGAAGGATCAATGCCCAATAGGCTGGCAAACTGTTGCTTAAGAGGGAATATTGGTTGTCTGGCACTGGAAAAGGGGGATTTATTAACTGGAATTCCATGGGGATCTATCCATCTATCCATCCTGAGTCTCATAATTTCATCTATCATCATTAACCATGCAGGCTGTGTGAGAAGAATTTATTTTTAAGCTGGTGGCTGATGTGGAGCCAGAAGCCCAATCCAAATTCCACCATCTGGAAAAAGTGGGAAAACAAATGGAAAAACACCCCAACCCAGCAAGATATGGGAGTTTCACTGCACCCCATGGGGAGAAAATCCTACAGAGCTTCTGCCAAGGGATGCTGGAGGAAGGAAAGGATTTGGGGCTGGATGCCAGGACCGTTCCAGGCACAGGGATTAATTAGGGGTCTCCAGTTCCCAGCACATGAAATAATGATGAGGTTTGAAAATCGGCTTTCAAATGTCACTGTCACCTCCAGAAAGTGACAGGGTGGAGCAAGGAGCAGCATCCCAATGTTTCCCTGGCCAGGTGCAGAGCAGGGCCCTGAGCATCCACGGATGAGCCCCAGTGCCATGGGAATGCTCTGCAGCCCCTTCCCATTGTTTGAGGGTGATGGGATCCCAGAGCAGCATCAGGATCCCAGAGCAGCATCAGGACCTTGCTCCCACCTGCTCCCACATCCATGGAGCTCATCTCCAGGGAATCATCAAACCCAGCCCGGCCTTTGCTGAAGGAATTTCTCCAGGCAAACCCCAATCCCTCACCTCGCTCTGTGCAGATCCCACTGCAAATTCCAGCCCTGGGATGATCCCTGAGGAAACACTCTGGGCCCAGTAATGCCTTAATTTGCTCGGCTGTGTGAAAAGCCAGCTCCCTCTGCCGGCACCGCTCCCGGTATAAATCATCCCCCCCGCTCCCGGGATAAATCATCCTCCCCCTCCCGAGGATCTTGGGATAACCTTGCACCCACTAATCCAAGAAGCTGAGCGGCTCTCCCATCACATTCCAGGACTCAAAGGATAAAATCAAACAACTGCTGTGACTGTGCAGCAGATCCAAAGCCTCCGGACAATGCAGCTCCAAGCCCACCCCAACCAAAGTGTTGGGGTTTTCCTGCTCAACACCCGCCACTTCCAAGTCCCCCCAAACACCTGGGGGACTTGGAAAGATCTGGGGGAAAGATGGGAAGGCTGGGAAGCTGCTCCTCAGCAGGAACAGGCCATGTGGTTGGGTCATGGCATTGTGGCAGGGCTGGACTTCTCCAGGAACTCCCTTTGGTGCACAGGGAAAGCCTTTGGAGCTCTGCTAATTCCTCCAGGGATCTGGGGTGGATACAAAGCCCCTCTGCCTCTCAACACCACAGAGCTGGAGGTTTCCAACCTGTTCCTAACAGGCACCAGCTGCAGAAAACAAGGATGTCTCAGCCTCATCCTCGAAACCCACACAGAGCAGTGAACCCATGCAGGGAAAGGGGCTGAATGGAGCTGTTATCCCACTGGGAACATCTGGAAGGAAAAAGCCCAGAGCACAAAAAGGGGGGAAAATACAAGGCTAGACTGTGATGCTTCAAATGTTTGCTCAGCAGGAAAAATCCGTGTCTAAAAGGTGGAAAACATGGATCAGAAGTAGGAATTGGGAAGGAAGAGGCTCTGGGCTGCCTCAGGCACCCCCAGCTCAGGCCATGGCTCCATAGCTATAGAGGTTCAGGCTGTGCTCACCTGTCAGCTCCTGCCTGGAGAGTCCAGGAGGATTGAAGGAATTTAAAGTTGAAACTGGGTCTAAATAAACACAAAATGGGCAATTTAATAAGGACCATCCAGGGAAAAGACACCGCCCAGGAAATATTGCTGAACACATTCTGCTTTTAACCTGGCCTTGAATATTTAAGGGGAGGCTACGGTCTGCCAGAAAACCTGATTTTCTGTTGTTTTCCCACAGTTAAATGTGGGATCAGCTCCAGGTTTGGGCTCCAGGGGGGAAGTGTTGACTGACCTTGAGCAGGGCACGGGGGCACTGTCACAGCTCCCATGGCAGAGCATGTGCCAGATATTTCTGGTGATAAATCTGTTTGGAATCACAGCACAACCCTGTTCTGGCAGACAGCTCAACACCTCAGTGCTGCTGCTGACATCCCATGGGAAGCTGTGAGGGCTCAGGACCCAAATTCCCAGCCACTCCACCATGCCACGGGAGGATCCTGCCTGGGATTGTTTCTAGGGACATGTCTGAAGTGTGGAAGATGCACTTGGAGTCATCCCTGGGAAAGGAAAAGTGTTTTTAGCTCTGGAAAATACATGTGAGCTTGGCCTTGTGGCACCATGGCATGGATTTCTCCAGGAGCCTTGGCCCTGGGAATGTTTTATGGGAATACTGGGAATGCTGGAAGTGTCCAAGGCCAGGCTGGACGGGGCTTGGAGCAGCCTGGGATAGTGGGAGGTGTCCCTGCCCATGGTTAGGGGAGGAATGGGATGAGTTTTAATCTCCCTTTCAACACAAATCATTCCATGATTCCATGATTATTGCATTTTTTTCCAAGAGGAGAGGAATACCCCACCAGGAACTCCTCCACAGCAGCCATGCTGGATTTAAACACCTGAAATTCCAGCAGGGAAGAGGAGCCGTGGCCAGGATGAGCCCCAAGCACGGCGAGCCCATGGAGCTTTGGTGCCACCTCAATTCAGCCACATGAGAGAGGTCAAAGACACCTGGATTTTAAAACCAAGGAGTTCTGTCCTGCCCAGAATCATTGGATTTTATAACCAAGGAGCTCTAACCTGCCCAGAGTCCTTGGATTTTAAAGCCAAGGAGTTCTATCCTGCCCAGAATCATTGGCTGTTCCTCTCCTGCTCCCCAGAATGACTGGACTGGGCTCCTGGCCGAGTTTTCTGCAGGATCTAGACCCCACCAGACCATACCTTCACAATTTCTTGTGCTATCTGCCTCGTCTTGTTGACATCCAGGACAATTTTGGCATCCCTCACCACGGAGTAGAGAGTCCGTCCTTTACACAGGCTGGAAGGACAGGAAAAGGGAAAGAGAAGTTACAAACCCTCCTGGAGAAACAGCCCTAAATCATAAATAAATAAATTATCACAGGATTTTGGCCAGATTTTGGCCTCCTGGCTCGAGGCAGGTTGAGGATTCCACAGGGAACTGGGGGCTTTCCCAGTTTGGCACAGTTTGGGAGCTCTCAGTGCTCCTGGCGTGTCCTGGTGGCACCACCGTGGTGCCACAAGGGACAACCTGGGCTGGTCCCTGGCTTTTCCCTGTGTCCCAGCCCGGAGCAAACCACCTGGTCCTCTCACCTCCGAGTTTTTGTGCAGAACTGGCTGTGGCTCCCTTCTCCTCCTCCCGCCTCGGGATCCAAAGCTCACAGATGTAAAATGAGTCAAAAGAGGAAAGACAGGGAGGGGAAAAAATCCCCCAACCCAACCCCATGCACTGTACAATGTCCTCCAATTTTCCTTCTCATACCAATTACAGTAAAATCTATTTACAGAGCCTTAATTACCAAAGGCAGCTGGATGGGGGGGGGGATGGATATAAACCAATTAAAAATATATTGACATTTGAATATCATAATGGAGGACGTGGGCGGCTGCTGCCTCGACTCCCGCCCACAAAAAAGAGCTTTTTTTTTTGCTTTTCTCTATCCGCCCACGCTCATTCCAGGCAACATTGGAAAGATGAGACTGGATACCTGTGCCTGGGAAATAAAACACCCAACACACAGCTTGTTAAAGACGTTTTGTGACTGCAGATGTTGATCTGATTCTTTTCTGATTAACAAATTAAAAGTTCTGGGGTTTCATTCCACTGCTCTCCCCCAGCTTGGCTCTGCTGCTTTCCCCTCGCCCAGTTCCTCCTGCCCTGGGAATTCCAGTATGCACTGGTTTGGATTCAACCCCTGGGAGAGGTTTTGTCCTTTTTGGGTGAAAACAATCACAGAATCATAAAAGAGAATCACAGAACGGTTTGGGTTGGAAGGGACTTTGAGGACCATTAAATTCCAGCCCTCTGCCACGGGCAGGGACACCTGGATGGGGCTTGGAGCAACCTGGGATAATGAAAGTGTCCCTGCCCATGTCAGAGGGTGGAATGGGATGAGCTTTAAGGTCCTTCCCACCCAAACCATTCCATGAGTCTATGAAACCCAGAAGAACCCCAAACTCCAGAAGCTCACAGATACAAAGGATTCTCCTGCTCCTAAGCCAGAAGCTCCACATCATTCCATGGGCAGAGAGCAGAATTTTCAGGACAAGCAGTGAAACAGGAATGGGATCAATCCCCACATCCCACAGGTTTTGGAAAGACAACAGCACCCTTCCAAATATTTCCTCACTGGGAGCGCTAGGAATTGTCCTGCTGGACACAAGTGAGCTGCAGTGGGGATTTAGGGCAGCGAGTGCCTCCTCAGGGATGGTTTTCCTTGCTCAGGTGTCCCAGCACCTCCCTGAGCATCCCAGCTGGATTTAGCCCTGAGGCAGCTGCACTTTCTCTGAACCATCTTCCCATCTCCTGCAACACTTGGACTGCAGTCAAATAAGAATTTGCTGGAGATTAGGATCCGAGCACTTGGAAATCAGTGATAAAATCCTCGGGTTTCTGTAACCGGAACGAATCAAAGTGTGCAGAATAACGACGGACATGAATTGCCCTTCCACCACCTGTGTTTTCCTACACTAATTTGCTATATAAACCCACCAAGCTTTAAGCTCTGCCACATAACAGCATTTTGCCACCTCCATGACCTGCACACAGGAGTTCCCCCAGCCCTTCCCAACCCCTGGAAAACACATTTTCTCCCAGAGAAAACCATTCTACAGCCAGTTGCCTGTGATCTGAATTGGTCACAAATCGGCACTGGAAATGCAATGAATGGATTAGTGCTGGAACAGGGCTGGATTCCAGCCCTAAAGCAAGTTAAGATCAGCTGTTTTCCTGGGAAAGGGCTGTTTAGGGGAAAATCCTCACATTTCTGCCTATCTGAACTGCTGAGATAACCCCGAGAGCGGAGCTTGCAGCCCTTTGCTGGTGAGATTCCCATCTTTCCACTTCATTTACAGGATTTCCAAATCCTTCCCAGCGGATGGAGACGCTGCAGGAGAACAGCCAGACCTGGGGTGGTGGCACCAGGACATGTCCCTGTCACCTCTGCTCCTCAGACCCTGGCAGAGCCATCAAAGCACCCAGGTGCTTCTCCCCTCCCCTCCATGAATAACGCTCCGAATGAATTCACCCAGCGCCTGCCGCACCGGCACATCCGACTTTTCTTGCTGGATAAGGAGCTGCCAACACGGAGATAAAGCCCTGTTGATACCTTTTATGCAGCACCTGAGCCCATTCAGGCACCACCTGCAGAACCTTTTCATGGCACAGCTCCACAATTCCGCTTCTCCTCGCTCCTCAATCGCTCCCCATTTGGGCAGGACAAAGAGCGGCGCCCGGGGCACGCTCGGCATCTTCTGTCTTTCCACTTGGAGAGGTCCCTGCTGAGCGTGGCTTTGAGGGACACGGCTGTGGATGACAGGGCCACAAAATGCCTACACTCAACGCCAAAAACAAGGCAGATAATTTGCATCTTCAGATGGATCCTGGGTTATTCAGTGCTGAAGTGAAACTTCATAAGGATTTCTTGTCTTCTTCTCCCAAACTTCTCTGTCCCACCTGGCAGCAGAGCAGGTTGATGACACGTGCCCCAGTGCCATGAGGTGACCAAATGCCATCCAGAGCTGGGGGGTGGCTGGGACAGAGATGCAGAGATCCTTCTGGGAGTCCTCAGGAGTGCACCTGATCCTATGGCACATCCACATCCACATCCCGGTGCCTTTCCCGGCGTTAGGACAGGCCCAGCCCCATCCTGCTGCAGATGCCACTCTCAATTCAAAATGAGTTTTTGAAGTGTTCAGCCAAGCAAGCCAAATCCCAAATTGCTTTATAAACATTCTGCATTCCCAACGTGGGCTGGAGACATCAGCAGCGGGAGCAAAGCCAAGGCGGCTCGCAGAGGAACAATTTGGGATGAAGGAGGAAGAGCTGGAGCGCTGCCTCTGGATGTTTTTGCTGTTGCATAGGAAAACAACCTCATCCATCTTCCATCCTTTGGGGTTTTTTACCCCTCTCTGCAATATTGATGGCGCACTCTCTGCACTGGTGGCCAACACCTCTACATTGGTGGCCATTACTCCTACACTGGTGGCCACCACCTCTACAATGATGGTCATCAAGTCTACACTGATTGCCACCACCTTTACATTGAGAGCCACCACCTCTATACTGATGGTTTTTGTCTCTACACTGGTGGCCAACACCTCTACATTGGGGGCCACCACCTCTGTCCTGGTGGCCATCACTCCTACCTTGATGGCCACCACCTCTACACTGATGGCCACCACCTCTATCCTGGTGGCCATCACCTCTGTCCTGGTGGCCACAACGCTACATTCATGGCCAACACCTCTGCAAGGATAGAGACTCCATCCTGCCCCCTGCTCAGGAGCAGGGATCATCCCGAGCCAAGAGTTGTGGGGTGCATTCCATCACTCCAGGAGCTTTGTGCTTCCCTTCCCTCTTCCCATCTTCATAAACGCCCATTCAATTAAAGAGGTGATAAATGCCAGGCCCTGGGAAGTTCATTCCTTGCCGGGATATGGATTTATAGGGAAGCAGCTCGGATACCATGGAGACAGCCAGCACTATAGACCCAGGGGAGACACTGGAGAAGAGAGCGAGGTGGGGAATTAATAAAAAATGCTTTAATATAAAAATACCTCTGCTCCCAGGTTACATCTGTGCTGGAAGAAAGACACGGCAAAGGATGCTTGGATGCTCCCACATTCCCCAGCAGTTTACCCACTTTGAGGTTTTCATGGAAAAGGGACCCTTTGGGGAATGTTAAGAAAGAAACAGCAACAGGAACCACTGAGCCAGGACTTATTTGATTTCATTCGAGCAGGACCAGAGAGGGAAAGAAGGAGCTCTGCTCATTCCAGCACATTCCTGACTTATTTAGGAAGTTTTCCAGCTGCTCCCATATATTGGCTTGTTTTTCTTTTTTCCCAGCATCTGGCAAGGGTGCTTTTGGAACTCAACAGCTCCTGAGGTGTTTCACACAAAGGAAAATTGAACAAGGCTGTAAGAGCAGCAAGGGGAGACCTTTGGATTCATTTTTATCCTGAGGTTTTGTTTTCCTCTAAATGGATAAGGAATTTCACCCCCTTGATTCCCTGCCAAAGCCAGAGCCAGCAGTGGCAGCATCCAGCCTGAAATTCCTCAGCCCTCTATACCCAAACTCCACAACCATGACCAGGGAGGAAAAATTAGGATATGAGGGAAAATTTCTTCACTGAAAGGGTTGTCAAGCCCTGGCACATCCCTGGAGTCCCCATCTCTGGAGGATTCAACAGCTCTATGTGGATGTGGCACTTGGGGACACGGATCAGTGGTGGCCTTGGCAGTGCTGGGAGAATGGTTGGAATTGCTGATCTTAAGGATCTTTTTCAATCAAAAAAATTCTGTGCTTCTATGGAAGCAGCACCCAAAACTCAGTGCCAGAAAAGGAATGACCTGAGCACCAGCATCCAGCAGATCCCAAGCTGGAAATACTCATCCCGTCCAACCCCATTCCAACTGAACCCAAACCAACCCCAGCGGGAAGCCAGGGAATTCAACTCCTGCCATTTCAAGCAGAGCCCATGTCCCCATCCTGGAGATGGGAGAGACCCTGCTGCTTCTCATGGAGGAGCCTCTGCAGAGCCAAACCAGCAGCAGGAAACAGAAAAGCCCTGGAGGGCCAACGCTCCCCTCATCCCGCTATCTCCAGCCGATGGAAGCACCGGCTTTTGATGGATATTACTTAGGCAGCAAAATTTTCCTGCCAGCAGCTGGCACACGAGATAACTACAGCCAAACCACAAGGGCTGCAGGAGGAGAAGGAGGAGGAGGAAAAGGAGGAGGAGGGGGATCTGCCTCCCTGAAAAGTAGCTCCAACTCCATCGTCGCCTCGGAAAAAAACAAGTTGTTTGGAAAAAGCCAACTCCATGCATTTTTATTTGGAGGAAATAGAGGAGACAAGCTCTTCTCCAGCTGCAGGGAGAAGAGCTCAGAGCCAGGTGAATGCAAAGCAGCCCCTGGGGCTTAACTAAAGCCAGGCTTGCAAACAAGTCATCCGAAAAAGCTCCATGCTCCAGGTGCCACTTGCTGCCTTTGGAAAGGACGCGCCCGGAATTGGCTCCGAGAGGGAGGGTTGGGTGCACAGGGATGAGTGGAGGCGCCTTGACCTCCTTGTCTCTGATATATTCTCTGCACCCTGCTCCTCTGGCTGATTTGAACTTCAGGAAGGAAAAGAAATTTCTTTTAAAACCCTTTTGGAGAAAGGAAAGAAACTTTGGATTGAGCCGGCTGCTTCCCTGGAACCCAGCTCCACTTTGGAATAGTAATAGTGATTATTATTAATAAAAAGTTAATGTTGCTGTGGCAGGAAGGATCTGTTTCTTTGGCTAGGCAGGGTGCCAGCACATGGATTCCCCACAGGCTCTGTCCTCCTCTGTCCCAGAAAGGATCCCAGGCACTGAGGATGCTCAGAAAAAATCAGGAATGATGCTGGGATGTCACTCAACAGGGACAGGAAGAGCTGGCACGAGCGGAAGGATTTTTGGGACCATCTCTCAGCGGGGCACTTAATCAAAGGCATTTCCTTAAATCCCTTCCTCTCCAGCACAGCGAATCCCGCTGTGTTAAGCAGTTTCCCGGAGAAATCAGGGCCAAACCAGCAATACTTCCATGGCATTTGGAAACACTCTTAAAACACAAAGGAAAACTTTCCCCCTGGAGCATCCTCCACATTAAGGAGCCGCCGCCGGCGGGGATTTGATGCTCCAGTGGGTAAGGAAAGCTCAGCCAGCCCTGATGTTCCCACATCAAACACGGAGGATCAAGCTGCTGCTTTTCCCCATTCCCAACCATCCTCTTGGCTCGGGATATTCCCTCCCCAAGCTGCTGCCTGCCGGTGGAAGATATATCCAGGTTTAATGTATATATTAATTCACATATTGACTTTCCCGTTGTCAGTCGTTATCAAGATTTATCCGGCCTGATGGCCTGGCATCGATCGGGAGGGAGAGCATTCCCACGGGTCAATCCATTCTGATCCAGCGCCTGGCATGAAGTCGATCCCTATTTATTATATGATCTACGAGCTCCATTAACTGCCAGGGAAGGGAATGCGGCGGAAAAGTAGGAAAAGGGAAAACAACAGAGGCAGAGGAGAAGGGTCTGGCTCCCAAAGTAGGTGTTTGAACGTGGATGGGGTTAGGGGAGGCAGGAATCCATGGCTTCCCTTCCCAAAATACACCCAGGAGTGGGGAGAAAAGGGCAGGACCTGAAAGGCACTTTGGGAATGCTCCAGGATCAGAGAAGCATGGAATGGTTTGAGTGCGAAGGGACCTAAAAGATGATCTCACCCCACCCCCTGCCATGGGCAGGGACACCTTCCACTATCCCAGGGTGCTCCAAGCCCCATCCCACCTGGCCTGGAACCCTTCCAGGGATGGGGCAGCCTGTGCCAAGGCCTTACAGGGAAGAATCTCTTCCCAAAATCCCATCTAACCCTGCCCTCTGTCCATGGGAAGCCATTCCCTGTGTCCTATCAGTGCATGGGCTCCAGCCTGGCATGGAGGAAAACAAGGTGGCAACTCTGTGCCTCAGTTTCCCTCACACTGAACAGGATTTAGAGCTTCTCCTTCAATTCCCAACGCAGGAACGAAGGATGGGAGGATTCATTTTAGGTCCATTGAGGAGAAAAATCCAATTTCATAGAACCCTGCAATGGTTTGGGTTGGAAGAGACCTTAAAAATCCTCCCAATTCCAACCCTTGCCGTGGGCAGTGATGCCACTCAGGCTGCCCAGGGCTCCATCCCTCCTGACCTTGTTGCTCCTTCAATTTGTGGTTTGTTAAAGCTCAAAGGACAATTTGGATGCCCTGAAGGGAACAAGGAGCAGGCTGTAAGCACCATGAAGCATCCACAGGGAAAAACCAGACTCCCCAATCTGTTCCATCTTAAGTGCCACGGCTTCCACCCTTCCCCTTTCCTCTCATCCTTCAAATCAGGTTAAATATCCCCAGCTTCCTGAGCATTAAGATTTACAAGTCCCAAATCCTTCCCAGCTGGGCTGTGCCTGTAAAGGTCAGGAGATCTGGCACTGGAAGAGGCTAAAGCCAAGCTTTGTCCAGAGCTCTTCCGTGCCCAGCGGGAACAAGGTCCAGGGATGGGAGAGCTTCCCTTGTGAAGGGCTTGTTCCTCCCAGCAGCAGAGCCAAACATTAAATATTGGCAAAATCCAGCATGGAAATCTATTATAAAATCAAAGTAAACCCCAGAATTTGGTCCATGCACTGAAGTTATCCATGAACAAACAGCTGAAGTGCCTTGGATATTCTTCCCACCCCTTGCCCTCATGCCTTCCCTATTAATTAGTGCCAGGGAATGTGTTCCTGTCATTAAAACCTGTTTTCCACAGAGAAAAAAGAGCAAACTCTCATTTCATCTTCGGTATCTCATGTAAGGACAGGGACTGTGTTTATCTCCACCCCCGCTGCCACCAGCAGCTCCTGGGGAGGGTTTAGGAGATGCTCCCTCTCCAGCAGAAACATTCCAAGTTCCTCTGCTCCAAAGGCACTTTCAACAAATTAATTCTCTTTACACAGTTCTGCCAAGGTCAGGTTAATTCCTAATGTTCCTCAGTGTTCTCCTTGGTCTTCCCAGCAGGGACATAAATCATGGCCACACAGCCCTGGTGGCATCACCAGCAGCACCCTGGAAAGTTGAAGTCGCCCTGGTGTGACAAGAGAGGGGTCAAACCCCAGACTGCTTGCACAAGCTCCGAGAGCCACGTTGGAGCTTTTAACTAAAAACCCAAGGAATCTTGGAAAAGCTGCACCAAATCCCTCTCACAAGCCAGCGTGAGCTCAAAGCACAGGCAAACTCCAGGTCAAATCTTCTCCCAGACTGGGTAACCTCGCTCCCTTCTCCCAAACAACATTCCCAACCACCAGGAGCCCCAAGGAGCTGCATGCAGTGTGCTGATCCCCTGCTTCCATGACAGACCCAAGGAGAATCAGAAGGCTTGGGAAGCATCAACAAGGAATCAAATCCCCCCTTTTTTTCCTCAGGATGAACACCCAGAATCCTAAAATGTGGGAGTTTCTGCTTTCATGGGTGGCTGGAGCCATTTTATCAGGATTAGGAAAGGATGTTATCCTTGGAAGGCCCCTTGGGTGGCTGAAGCTTTACCTCTGTTCCTGCACTGGGGGCCAGGACCAGGAGCCCCAAGGAGCTGAGTTTACCCAGGCCTGGCTTTGTTGTGCTCCCCAGCAGCAAAACCAACTCGTTACTCCAACAGACAGGGAGATTTTCCAGCCCTTTCATTCCCGCCCAGCCCAGGACTTCGCCGCGTTTGCCGCCATCCATTAAGCAGCGCTCAAAGCACCAAGGCTCGCACCCGCTCCTGCTCCAGACTAATTAAGATGGATGTTAATTGTCCCCAGCGCTCATTACCCAAGAGAAAACCCATTAGCAGCTCGGATGGAACCGTTCCTTGCACTCACCACCTCCCACTGCTGAAAAATTCCGGATTTCTGCTTTTCTGTCGCGTTAAGAGAGAACTCAGGAGTCATGGAATGGTTTGGGTTGGAGGGATCTCAAAGCCCATCCAGTGCCACCCCTGTCATGGGCAGGGACACCTCCCACTGTCCCAGGTTGCTCCAAGCCCTGTCCAGCCTGGCCTTTGGCACTGCCAGGGATGGAGTGGCTGCAGCTGCTCTGGGAGTTCCATCCCAGCCCCTCCCCACCCTCCCAGGGAACAATTCCTTCCCAATATCCCATCCATCCCTGCCCTCTGGCAGTGGGAAGCCATTCCCTGTGTCCTGTCCCTCCATCCCTTGTCCCCAGTCCCTCTCCAGCTCTCCTGGAGCCCCTTTAGGCCCTGCAAGGGGCTCTGAGCTCTCCAATGGAGCCTTCTCTTTTCCAGTCTCAATCCCAGTGTTTTTATCATTGATGAATATATTAAACAGTGCTAGTCCCATTTATCCATAAAAACATTAATATAGGGAAAATCAGATTTTTAACCCCAAGTATCCCACCCTCAGCCAGCTGCTGCCTCAGTTTCCCCTTTCATTTTTTCCCTTGTGGGCCATGATCTTTGGATGGGGAAATTTCTTTCTGCTAATGAGACAATCCCTGAATATCACAGGCAATCAGGAAGGAAAACGTCGGGATGGGGAAAAGTAAAAATAAACCCGGCTATAAATAACCCCCTTCCGGCAGCGCCAGTGGCACGACGTGGTGAAGCCCCTTCCCAGGGACACGCAGCTGCTCCCAGACGTGCAGGGAAACAGAGATTTCTGCAACAGCCACAAGGAATTGCTGGGATTTTGTGGAAAAAACAGCCTCGAGTGGCCACTTGTGGGCTCCCAGGAGAAAAGTGGTGGCCTTTTCCACACACACAGAAAGTCCTGCCCTGGGAATGGGCACAGGGAAGGTGAGGAAATCCTGATGTCCTGGGTTCATAGCCATAATCCCCTCCTCAGGCAGCTGGGAATGATTTCCCCCACTCCAAGCAAGGCCTGGTTTAAAGTTATTCCCATAAACCTGCGAGGAGGACTTGGGTTCCTTTGGGAAAGTCCTGTTGGAAGAGTGATGCTCCCCCAGTGCCACCTCCAGGACCATTCCCAATATCCTATACCATTCCCAGGATCCTGGACATTCCCACACTGTCCCCTTCCCACCTCATTCCCTACAACACCCAAACAGTAGCCCCCAGCACTGTCATATCCCTTAGGAAAAACCTGAAACATGGATGGGAGGGAAAGCTCCACATGGTGAGAAGGCTTTTCCCTACAGGAGATGGCCAGAGACTTCCCAAAAATGTTCAGCCAAGGATGGACCAGACAAGGAGTGCCAGCACAAGAGCAGGGAAGCATCCTTGGATGTAGGGATTAGATCAGACATAAGGAAAAGTTTTCCACGGTGAGGGTGAGGAGGGTGGGGGTGCCCAGAGCAGCTGTGGCTGCCCCTGGATCCCTGGAATGTTGGACAGGACTTGGAGCACCCTGGGATAGTGGAAGATGTCTCTGCCCATGGCAAGGGGTGGGATGGGATGAGCTTCAAGTTCCCTTTCAACCCAAACTATTCCAAAATTCTGATTCTTGTGCTGTCACAGAACAGCATAACAGGAAGATTCAAAGCAGGAAAATTGTGTTTGGAAGTTACCTCCAGGCTAGGGGATATGTACTCACACCGTCCCAGGTTTCCCAAAAATCCTCTGAGATGGAGCTGAGCCCCATCAATTTTCCTGCACCCCAGAAATCCAGCAGGAGAAATCAAACAGGTTTCCAGTTGCAACTGTAAAATTCTCATGGAATGGTTTGGGTTGGGAGGGACATTAAAGCTCATCCCATTCCAGGTGGAAGGGACACCTTCCACTGTCCCAGGCTGCTCCAAGCCCTGTCCAGCCTGGCCTTGGGCACTGCCAGGGATCCAGGGGCAGCCACAGCTGCTCTGGGCACCCTGTGCCAGGGCCTGCCCACCCAAACAGGGAACAATTCCTTCCCAACATCCCATCTAACCCTACTGTCCTTTGGGTTAAAGATGACATTTGTTCACCTTTCGAAGGATGCAGATAAAAGTGAGTTGTAGGAACAAGCAAATGATGCCTGGAAATGTTGAGAGCTTCAGTTATATTTTGGGCAATTTAAAACATTTACATTTGGACCTTAAAAAACAGGACCAAATGCAGCTGGAAGAGGAACAGGATGAGCAGAGCTCCACGTTCCTCACATTAATTCACCAGGTTGCAGCAGCACACAGACTGATTTTGTCCTACTGTCAAAAATGGCACCTTTCTGCTTTTACAGAAAGACCCATCCGAATAGAAAATGGAAGAGAAAACATTCCACAGCTCAAATTGAAAATTAAAAAAAAAAATTTAAAACCAAGGAATACATTTTCCAGGTTTTGCTATTGAATAGCCCTGAAAAGCTGAGCAAATGGGGGCTGCAGAGGGACGCAGGGCAGGATGGAGACGCCGCCTTTTCCTTTGGGAACGCGGTGTGACACACGGATGGGGGCTCTGACTCATCCATCAATACATGTGTTTGCACACTTTCCCAAAAGCTTTTGGCCTGGAGCTACCCAATAGATGGAAATGCTGCGGAATTTTCCCCAGATGGCTCATTTTTGGTCCTGTATAAAAGGCATCGTTTTTTCCAGTCGCCAGCTGGGGAGAGCCAGCCCCGCTTTGGAGTCACCCTGACCCCAGAGGATCAAACTCCCAAGGCAAACACCATCCATGAACCCACCAGAGCAGGGATGAGGTAACAGAAATTTGGGGTGAAATCCTTTTGTTTTGGACAAAGAGGGAGCAGAGCACCTGCAGAGCCACCCCATCTGGGATCAGAGACTGGGAAGCGCCACTTTCAAGGGAAAATTAGGGACATTAGGAAAAGATGATGCAATATTTCATCACTGATGGCTGTTGGAAGCAGTGCCATTCCATTGCTTTTTGAAATGCTGCCAGCAGGAAAATTCAACCTCACCTTGGAGAAACTTCTCTGGGAGAAAATAACTCGAGGTGGGATGAAAAGCAGGACCATGTCCAGTCCATGGCTGAAAGCATGGTCTGGAGGTGAAGAAAATCATGGAATTCCCTGGAATAAATGCATTTCCCATGACAACAGCTGCTCTGGGAGCAGTTGCAGCCTCTTTTCCTCCAGGCCAGGTGGGGTTTTTTGCCCAACCAAGCATGGATTACACCAGGAGACTCTGTGCTGCATTCCCATTGGGAATGTGGGTAAGGGCAAGTATTTGGGAATGCCTTGAGACCAAGAAAGCTGTGGAGGTGTCGGGTGGTCTAGAAGCCCCCGAATCCCAGCTCGCTCCCCTGAAAGTTGCAAAGAGCCTCCCAGTCTTCCAGGGTCTGAAGGGGCTCCAAGAGAGCTGGAGAGGGACTGGGGACAAGGGATGGTGGGACAGGACACAGGGAATGGCTTCCCACTGCCAGAGGGCAGGGATAGATGGGATCTTGGACAGGAATTGTTCCCTGGGAGGGTGGGCAGGCCCTGGCACAGGGTGCCCAGAGCAGCTGTGGCTGCCCCTGGATCCCTGGCAGTGCCCAAGGCCAGGCTGGAATAACCTGGGATAGTGGAAGGTGTTACAGCCCTGGATGGGCTTCAAGGTCCCTCCCAACCCAAGCCAAAACATTCCATAATTCCATGATGCTTCCTGCCCCTGGACAAAACAAACCATTCCTGTCCAGAGTTCCTCTCCTATAGAAGAATGTCCTGCCTAGACAGACTTTTGGATTTGCTGTGTCCTCCACACCACAAACCCCAGCCGATGGAGAACATGGATACAGCGCATGGAGAGCATCCCTTCCTTAGNTCAAGGTCCCTCCCAACCCAAGCCAAAACATTCCATAATTCCATGATGCTTCCTGCCCCTGGACAAAACAAACCATTCCTGTCCAGAGTTCCCCTCCTATAGAAGAATGTCCTGCCTGGACAGACTTTTGGATTTGCTGTGTCCTCCACACCACAAACCCCAGCCGATGGAGAACATGGATACAGCGCATGGAGAGCATCCCTTCCTTAGGGGAGGAAACTCAACCCAACCGCACTGTTGGACTGGAGGAAAAAAAAGACGGGGAAAAACGCATTTTTTGGACAGGGTAAACAAATTTTTGGGCAGGAAAAAACTACTCCAACCTGGTGATGATGGCGAGGTGGGGAGGGCTCATGCAGGCCCCCATGAAGAGCACCACGTTCTCGTGCCGGGTCTGCCGGTAGGCCATGACCTCCCTCTTGAAGGCCTTGAGCTGGTCCTCGTTGTCGCGCTCGATGTCGATGAGGCGGATGGCCACCTCCCCGTGCCAGCGCCCGTGGAACACCTGCCCAAAGCGGCCCTTCCCGATGAGCTCCCCGATCTCCAGCTGCTCGAAGGGGATGTCCCACTCCTGCAGGAAGATGCTGGTCTGGCTGGCCTTGCGCGGGAAGTTGCGCGCGGAGAGCAGCGAGAGGTTCATCTCCTCAAAGTCGTCCTCGGACTCCTGCACCTCCTCGGCGCCTTCCTCGTTCTGTGGTGGGCAAAGGGCATGGGGAACAATAAACCAGGGAGGAAACTGCGGGAAAAACCCCACTGAGCCAACTCCTGCCCGCTCAGACCCAGAGGAACCAGGCAGGGGCCTCCCAAAGCCAACGGAGCAGCCCCGTCCTACACAAAGTTGGCAGAATCCCAGATTTTCATAGAATCATGGAATCCTTTAGGTTGGAAAAGCCGTCTGGGATAAACTCCAACCCTTCCCCAGCATGGCCAAGGCCACCACAAACCCATGTCCCCAAGTGCCACATGCTTTAAATCCCTCCAGAGCTGGGAATTACACCACTGCCCTGTGGAGCCATTTAACCCCGTCCTGGGGCTAAATTTAAGATTGTGACCCATCAGAGTTTTAATTAATTTGTCTTAAAACAGTTTCATCCTTCCATGGCTGAGCTGTGCTCTGTTAATTCCCATTATTCCCAGACCCCTTGATGGTCCATTTAGACTTCCTACAGGATTTACAACACCCCTTAAAAGCTCCATCCTCATCTTCCCTCTCCCTTCCTTCCCTCCCACTGCATTTTTAATGCCTCCTAAAAAACCTCATTGAATTCCAAACTCGAAGCCCAGGAGGGTCCCTCTCCATGGGGTGGGGACACGGATGCCTGGACTTTAATTCAATTATCAGCAATTCCACTGCACAGATGGGAAACGTCTCCATTTCCCAGGAAATGTGCCCCAAGATATCCTTAAAACCAAGGCTCATTAAGCACAGGAGCCATCTCACCTCCGAGGTGGGCTCCACTTCAATTTGAAGCAATGGGTTTCCTTCCAGGCTGTTAAAAGAATTATGGAATTAACACCATGGAAAAACACTGGGATCTGGGGAGCAGTCCCTCTTCCTGCCCCAGAGATAAAGGGATCAGAGAGGAGGAGGTGTCACTAACCCAGGGAAAGGGACAGATTTACCCCCCCCACTGACTCTAACCACACTCGAGGCATTTTCAGGGAATTCTAAGATTTCTTCACAACCAGCCTCAGCCAAAGCAGAAGTGCAGAAGGAAAGAAAATGAGTTTTTCAATCATTTTGAAGAAGTGGAGGGTTCAGAGATCCTCTCCCTGTAGCAAAGCACCCAAATCTGACTGGTTTTCCAGTTCTTTTCCTTCCCTGTTCACTCAGCACCTCCCACCCCCAGGTCCATGACTGAGGTCTTGCTGCTCCTGACAATTAAGGGGAATTAGGGAAATTCTGAATGAGGGATCAGCTGGAACAGTTCAGGTGGTTTCAAACATCATGTAAATAGATTATAAATTACTATTATTAATCTCTTCTCAGGGGAATTACGCTCCCCCAGGCCACTCAGACATGGTGATCCTGCAAGTCTATCCCATTCCACAGTGACTAAAGACTGTAAATCCCAGGATCCTACAGAAAAGGAGTCAATCCTGGTATTTTGAGCATCTTGGGAAGCCCAAGTGGCTGCAAAACATCTCTATGGATGGGTGGTTTGCAGGAGCAGCCGGCTCCTCATGGCTATCCCAGGCACGAATTCCTGTCTCCCGAGGATCCAGAGGTGTTTAACCCAGCCAAGCCCAGGATGGCTCCCATGGGATGTTTTCAGTGGTGGGGAAGCTGGAGGGAATCACAGATTTTGGATATTGAAAGCTGTTTCCCCCCAAAATCCTATGTCTTGACACCTTCCTTTAGGCAGGGGTTAAAAAGAAGGCTTTGACTTCACCATTTTTCCATGAATTCCCAAGGGACAGGGGTTCCATCCTTTGTTCCACTGGATCCCCAGTGGAATTTGGAGAGTGTGGATGGGCCAGCCACAAACTGGGGCCAGACCTGATCCCTTAAACTCCTGGCTTGTGAAATACTTCAAAAATGGCCTTTAGAGAAAGGATCAGGAGGGACAGAGCAGTGGAGTGTTGCTGCAGGAGCAGCACAGGCTCCAGGACATCAAGGAATGATGGATTCGGGCTCGACCTGCTGGGGAGGGATGGTTCTAATACTGATTAGATGCTGCTTTTCCCAACTTTCAGCCTAAAGTTTATTTGGCTTGAAAATCTTGGAAGTGGCAAAGATATGCTGGTTATCTGCTTTTAATTTAATTATAATTTAATTTATCCCTTTGGCTTGGGCTTTTTGGACTGAAACCCTTTTTTTTTTCCTGCAATGAAGAGCTGTGGGTTATAAATGAACCCCTTGCCCCCCTTCTCAACCTTCCAGAGCCCGGGGGTCTCACCAGGACCACCTGAGCCCCCAGTGCCAGGGGAGCACCCACAGGGGCCTGGAGGATTTGGGGAGCAGAGGGAAGGGGATGGGAAGGGGGAGTCACTCACATGGGGTTGGAGGTGACGGGGTGCAGGACGACCTGCGGAGCTCGGGTCGGAGTCTCAGGCACCACATCTGGCAACAAGAGAGAGCAGTCAGAGACCTCTGGGGGCATCCAGGGGAATTAAACCCACCCTTCACCCCCAGGTCCCATTTAGTGACACCCTGAGTAGGGCTGGGGGTCACTTAGGGCCACCCAACCCAGCAACATCAATAGGCTTTGAGGAGAAATCCCACCACAGCACGACCTTCCTGGCACAAATCCAGGGGTTTGGAGAGCTGGCCATGCACCCATCCCCACCAGGAGAAACCCCAGCATCCAAGGAGAAACTTCTGGAGAGCCTTACCTGGGAAAATGAACTGCTGCTTGTACTTGTAGTAATGGGAGGCTGGAAAAGAGGAAACAAGGGTTCAACACTGACCTGTGGAGCAGGAAAAGCTCCAGCCTGTGCCCAGTTCTTCACCAGGAAACCTCAGCCCCAGTTGTGTGAACCCCTCCTGTGTGATCCAACCTCTCCCATTTCCATATCCCCATATGGAATATTCCATTTTCCAAAATGGTACATAGGATGCCCAGGCCAAAAAATTAAGACCTTTGCTGGATTATAACTTGATTTTTCCCCCCACATCTTCTCTTCTGCACCATTTGGAGAACGTTGATGTCATCCATGAAGTCACTGGTGGGGTTTGGACACCAGTTTGCCAGCAGTGGCCCTCAAGTGGGATTTGGGGACCTCTTGGCATCATGGAGACACCAAGTGATGGGTTTAGAACTGCTGCCCATTTGGGCCACATTCCACCCTTTTTTCCCTTGCTTTGGAGCCATGTCCTTCCTGGAAGGAGTCCCAGGAGCCACTGTCCAAAGCCAGAGTTTGGAGAGGCTCTGGGTGTTGGGAACATCCACCGGCTCCCATCTCCAGCCCAAGGATTGATCCAATTCCGTGGGCAGGCAGGTCATGGGTGTGAAGAACTCAGAGCTGCTGAGGCCACCAGGGGTTGGCAGCAGCTCAGAAGTCACCTCCTTATCTCCAAGACCCCAAGGGCCATGGCTCAGCTTCCCCCCTCCAGCTCGGAGACCCCAAAGTCCGACCTCAGCCCTGCAGCAGGACCTGAGCCAACATCAAAAGAGCCTGGAAGGCAATTCCAGCAGGAGAAGGTCACTGTGTCACCACTTCCAAGCTCAAATCCTAATCCCTGAGATGACCATCCTGAAGGGATAAACCACAGAAAACTTCCCAGCTGGGAAGATGAAAGCAGGGTAAGTCCTGCTTTGGATCCCATTCTGCTCCTGACGGGAACAAAACAGGGAGCAAACACCCCCCAGAGATGCCAGGGTCTGATCCTGCCCTGCTCTGTCTCTGCCAGCTGGGAATGTGTTCCAAGTCCCCCAAACGGGGCTGAAATCCATGAAATAATGTCACAACAAACCCCACAGGGAGGTGTCTGCTCCAGAAGTCACCCAGGATGGGGTTTCCAGAGGCTGGGTCCCCCCAGAGCCAGGCAGGGTCCAGGGCTGGCCCAGCAGGCGAATTGGGAAGCCGAGACACTGGGACACTTCGGCTCTGGAAGAGCTCCTTGGGCTGGGTCATGCCAGCATGGAACTCATGCCGTGTCCTCCCAGACCTTGGAGGCTCCAGGGCTGTGCCTGGTGAAATCCTGACCCTCTGGATGGGTCACACCATTCCTGGGAGTGCTCAGGGCTTCCTCGTGCCATTTTCCAGGATCCTGCCTGAATCCCAGGCACTCTGGGACTGCCACCTCTGGGCATACAGGACATGATGGGTGGTTGATTGCTGGGGGGGTTCCCAACTTCTGGAAGTGTTTGTTGTTGCAATGGTGGATTCTGCCAGGCAACTTCCTCCTCATCTTCCTCCTTCTCCTCTTCCTCTCCCACTGAAGACTGCTCAGGATGGAGGCACCACCATGGAACACGAAGATTCCGCCTGGTTCCTCTGGAGAAGCCATCCTGACCCTCCTTCCGACAACACCAGTTCATTAATCCTGGGATTTTGGGGGTGCAGGACCTCAACCTTCTGGCTGGTCCAGCAGAGATCATGGACCAAGCAGGGCCACCAGGACAGCCAGGAGTGCCTCATCATCCCAGAGATCTCCTCTCCCCCCACCAGCTCTATTTTGGGAGCAGGTGGACACATTTCCAGGAGTGATGCTGAGCCATTCCCTCCTGGAAGGGACCTTTCCTGGAGCA
Source organism: Hypocryptadius cinnamomeus (assembly GCA_013400635.1). NCBI lineage: Eukaryota > Metazoa > Chordata > Aves > Passeriformes > Zosteropidae > Hypocryptadius > Hypocryptadius cinnamomeus. The sequence goes on along the minus strand of VYZP01078978.1, from coordinate 11,458 downwards.
GCAGGACATCCCAAAGGAAGGCAGACACGCTGGGACAGGCTTTGATACATCCTCAGCCCAGGAGGAGCTTTTTGGGCCGTCTTCCATAACTCCTGTGTCCTGCAGCCACCACGACTTCCCTGCCTCTCCCACCATCCCTGAAGAGATGGAGCTCCTGGAGCAGAGGGATCCCAGGTCCAGATTCCATGGGACAAACCACACCAGACATTCCCAGAATCATCTGTCACCCTACACACAATGCCAATCTGCTGGGGACCCATCACTCCAAAAACACGTCAGGGTCACCCCAATTGCCCTCATAGAGAGGTCAGCCCCTGGTTTCTGTTTGCACCTGAGGTGAAATACTTGGAAATCCATGGAAAAATGGAAAATCCATGCCTGGAAAGGCTTTGTAGCCTCAAGAGCAGCAGAAGTTGGGCTGGCTCCAACCTTGGAGGATTCCAAGACTGGATCAAGCCTTGGGCTCTCACCCTTCTTCAAGCAGGAGTTTGACCAGAGACTCCCAACCTGAATTACCCTAAACTCACCTTTTCTCCTCATTTCTACTTCCACCTTCTCCCCACCCCAGTGCAAACCCAGGAGGGGAATTAGGGGGAAATGTCCCACATCCCAAGGACACCCCAGGAGACAAGTCCCCCCTCAGGGGGCAGGTGGGGACACGGGGAGGGGGTGGCAGTACCTGGCAGGTTGAACTGCTTCTGCTGGCGCGGGCACTGCGGGGACGGGTGCAGCGGGGACGGGGGGGTGGCGCTGGGGGGCAGCGGCGGCGCCGGCGAGGACGGCGTGGACGACGTGGTGGACGAGGGGTTGCTGCTGGAATCTGGCTGGTAGGGCACCGGAATGTGGTCCTGAGGGACACAGGGAAGGAGGGAAAGGAGAGGAGCCGGTGAGAGCAGCGCTGGTCGGTGCCACCCCGAGGTGCAAAGGACCCCAGGTGACAAGTGACAGCTACATCATCCCACTCGTTTCTTCCACAAGTGCTAGAAAACACCCAGAGCTTTTCCCAAAGCTGTTTGTATTCCTCAAGGCCATTTCCCACCATAAATTGGCTCCTTTCCCACCTCACCCCCGGCTGAGGGTGCCACAAATCTCCTGGCTCTGCACAGCCATGGCCACCAAGGCCAGAACTGGGGCCACCACCTCGGGGCTTGGTCCTTGGGGAAAACAAGGTCCCAGAGGTTCCTGCTGAACTCCTTGGAGCCAAACCCCAGGGCCTTGCAGGGAGCAGAGGGATCTGGAAGGAGCAGCCAAGGCATCCCAAGACATTCCTCAGCATTCCTTGACTCTCCCCAGCTAAGGCCATCGATTTTGGGTGCACACTGGGGTGGGTGGGAAGGGACCACTGAGAGCCAACAGGCAGGAAAACCTGCTTGGATGTCTTGGATCCCAAAAGGAAAATCGAGGCCAGAATTTGCCCCCTTGCTGCCCAACCTGGAGCCACTGAACAGGGTCTGAGCAGTGCTGAGCATTCCCATCCCCACAGAATTTCCCTTCAAGGTTAAAAAATCTGCACAAGCCTTCCCCAGTGGGTAATTTTGTCCTAATTAATTAATTCTTAAATGAGCTGGGCTTTCCAGGAAAACCATATTGGTCATCATTCTATGCTCAATAATCTTGGTCAGGTAAATTCTTTTTTAAGCAACCAGTGAAGGTCAAAACAATAAGATTTCACAGGGGGTTGGAATTAGAGGAATTTAAGGTCTCTTCCAACTCAGGGCCATTCCATAATTTTATTCAGGATACCTTTAAAGAATTGCTTTTAGTAATACCAAAGTAAGAAGGGGACCCTGCTGAAATGAGAATATTTATAGGGGAAATTTCAACCTGAGTAGGAGTGCTCAGGACAAAAGCACCACCCCAAAACAACAAAACCAGAGCAGATCCCTACACCAAGAAATTCCTAAAAAGATTTAGGTTTAAAATCAGTCTCCAGTAGCATCTTGGTACCCAGACTTTTCCCAGAGCCAGAAGATGCTGAGGGCTGGAGGAGCTCAGCCAGGCTTTGGGAATTCAGGGTTTTGTTGATCCATTCCCCATCAGGTCAGTGATATCTCTCTTTTTCAGCACTTCCAGCCTGCCAACCCTTCATCCTGCCCTTCCTCCAAGGAATTTTCCACTAGAGGCCAACAGGCTCTAAATTCCATCAGAACCAGCCCTGGGATGGGTTTATTGTATCAAGGCAGAGCAGGAGTGAGCCAGGTGCTCTGTCAGGTCTGGCTTGAGCAGCTTCGCCAGGGACAATCCAATTCCAGGCTGGTTTTATTTGCAACAATAAATTTGTTATTTATTGAAGCCTCCACTGGGAGCAGAGACCTCAAACCACCCCAAATTCAGCTTGGACCTGGAGACTGAGAGGCCACAACGGAGCAGGACTGGGACAGCAGGATCCAGGCTGTTCTGGAAGTGCTGATCCCGTTTTATTTTTAAAAGAAATAACTTCATTGGATACATATCCATGGAAGGGAATGGAGCTGGGAAGGGCTGGAGCCCCAGGAGAGGCAGAGGGAAGTGGGAAAGGGGCTCAGCCTAGAGAAAAGGAGGCTCAGGGGGGACCTTGTGGCTCTGCACAACTCCTGACAGGAGGGGACAGCCGGGGGGGTCGGGCTGTGCTCCCAGGGAACAGGGACAGGAGGAGAGGGAACGGCCTCAGGCTGGGCCAGGGGAGGCTCAGGGTGGATTTTGGGGAAATTTCTTCCTGGAAAGGGTGGTCAGGCACTGGCACAGCTGCCCAGGGCAGTGCTGGAGTCATTCAGCAGCCATGTGGATGTGGCACTTGGGGACATGGGACAGTGCTGGCCTTGGCAGTGCAGGGGGAGCAATCAAACTCAATTTTCCTAAAAGATCTTTTCCAGCCTGAAGAACTCCACGATTCTCTGCAAAGCTGTGGATATTTGTGTGCAGGAGGTCCTGTCCCTGTGGCAGGGTGTGAACACGGGGGCTCAGGGCTCACCTTGTTGAGTTTGTTGGTTTTGGGGAGCGTTTGGCTGACGTGCAGGTCCGAATACCGGGGGGGCTTCCTCAGGGGGTTGTTGATGTCGCAGGGCACCGACTCTGTCCGGACTAACCTTGCTGGATTCAGAAGGGAGAGAGGGAAAAGGGGGTGGAGAGGAGGGGAAGAGAGAGGGAAGGACATCAAAGCTCAGCAGGAGTGCTCGGGGTCGCCCTGTGCTTGCAAACCGCTCTCCAAAGCGATTCCCGCGGCACTTCCAGCCTGGGGTGGCAGCTGAACTTCGGGATCCTCCTGCACCCCGGCCACAGCCAACCCCCCCGGGGTGTGAGGCAGCAATCTGGGGGGTCCAGCAGCTGCCATGGCCCCTCTGTGAACCAGGGCTCAGCCAGCACAATCGTGTTCCTTGCTGGAGCTTTTCGGGGTGAAGGGAAGGAGCTGGCTCAGAACACTCTCAGCAGGGAGATTTTTTGGGGGAAAAGCCAGCCTGAAGGTTGGGGAGCTCAGGAACAGTTTAACTCCAAGATAACGGATTTAGGAGCTGGATTTGGGATTTTTTTTGGGGGTGGGGAGGTATTTCAGTGATGCTGAGGCCACCCCAAAGCCATGCTGCTCCTAAAACACACAGCGGGCAGCTCGGGCTCTGGCAACATCACAGCCCTAAATCCCAATTCCTGCCCATCCCAGGAGCCCGACTGCCCCTTCCCTGCCTCCCGGGCAGGGTCTGCAGCAGCTCCGAGCCTGACGGGGGGGAGGGGGGTGTCTTCAACCTCTTCCACCCAAATTTGCTGCAAGCGAGGCCGTGGGGTGGGATGGGGGCTGTAAATCTGCCTCCTCTGAGGTGCCACCAGCACAATCCTTTTAAAACAAGGAGCGGGTTTGGGGAGATATTTAACACAAAGGAACAGCTTTAAGAGCTCAAAATTCAAGGCAAGAGCGATTGGAAGCGTTTCCCTCAGGCAGTCGCGGTCCTCTGGCCAGCCAGGGAGCCAAAATCTGGAAGAAAAGAGGTGGGAAGCGCCGCCCCGGCGTCCTGCTGCAAGGTTCTGCCTGTCTCTGTGCGAGTTTTAGGCCGGGCTCTCCCACAGGAGAGCGGGATAAGGCAGCTCCAAAAAGCACCACGAGCATCCGCAGGGCCACGGGCGCGTCCCCGGCGCGGGGACCCCGCATGCACCGGGAGGTTCGGGGTCCCACATCCGCCCTGAGCTCTCGACAGAAGCAAAAGGCGAAAACCTGGTTGGACTTACCCCGTGCGGTGGGGAATCTGAAAAGAAAAGGAGGCAGGGGGAGGGTGGGTGGAAGTGGTTTGCAATGCAAATCTGCCTCGCCCCGACCGGCTCGTCTCCCTACAAGCGGAAAAAACGGTGGGTAACATTTCCCCGGAGCGCCCAAGCGGTTCGGGAGCCTCCGTCCCGCCGGGGACCCCGCCTGGGTCCGGCTCCCGAATCGCCCGGGGGGCTTTCGAAAGTTTTACCCGCTGGCAACATCCCCGGAGGCTCGGAGCGGGGAGCAGGGGGCCTCACCTCCGCGGTGGATGATCAGCAGGTGACACGGGGGCGCCTCTTTGGTGCATTTGTTGTGGCACTTGAGCCTGGCAGGGGACAGAGAGAAAGGAGTGAGAAGGGAACATTGATGGATGGAGGGAATGGATAAGGGGGAGCTTCTTCCCACTGCCAGAGGGCAGGGATAGATGGGATCTGGGGAAGGAATTGTTCCCTGGCAGGGAGGTTGAAGCTGTGGCTGCACCTGGATCCCTGGAAGTGTCCAAGGCCAGGTTGGAAGAGGCCTGGGATAGTGGAAGGTGTCCCTGCCCCTGAGAGGGGTGGAATGGGATGGGCTTTAAGGTCCCTTCCTATCCAGGCCATTCTGGGATTCTGTGATGGAGTTTTTTCCTCCTTTTCCCTTTGGGATCCGTGACTGGATCCACGGCTTTGGTCATTCCCTGAGTCTGAGTGAGCCCTCCAGGCTCCCTGCTCCCCATCATTCCCAAGCAGCAGGCTCAGGGATGAGGAACAGTGTGGGATGCACATCCTGGAAAACCAGGAGGGGCTGACTGGCAGCACCCAGGGGCTGCACACCCCTGGAAAACACCTCCATCCCAGTGGAGCAGCAGAGAAATTCCCAAACCTGGGGGCTCTGCCCCACTACCCCTTTCCTGGCCAGCCAGGCTTGAGGACACCCCAAACTGTCACTTCTGCCAGAGCTGGCTGCAGTAAAAGGAGCAGAGTCCTGCACTGGGGGAGGGGTGTACTGGAAGGTGGGACAGGATGAGCTTTAAGGTCCCTTCCAGCCCAAACCATCCCATGGTTCCATGAAATCCCCGTTCCCACCGTCCTGCTGCTGGATGCTTAATTAAATTCAGGAGCAGCAGAGGGGGAAGAAGCGACTGTCCTGGTCCCTGATGCATCCCTGTCATTTTGCCCTCCTCTCCTGGCTTTATTAAGGACATTTAGCCAAAATAAAGAGAGGATTTACAGCCTCTGGATATTCTGCAGAGCTTTTCCCGGCTTTTTTCCCGGAGCCGGGCAGGAGTCTGGAGGGCTTCACCCCCGGGTCATGCATATAGGCATGGGCAGACTCCCAAATCCTTCCCATTCCTCCTTAATTAAGGATGGAAACGCATCCCCAGCTCACGCTCTGCCAGGCCGGCAGAAAGCCATGGGGGAAAAGGGAAAAAGGAGGGAAGGATTTATCAAAACAAGGGGAAATGATGGGGAAAAAAAAAAAAAAAGAACGGCAGCTTCAAGTCAATGAGCTGGGTAATGAAAATTCAGGAGCTGCCCGTGTTAGCTTTTATTACAAAGCTGTTCCTAGAGGGAAAGGCAGGAATTAATTTGGTATTTGAGGCTTGGGGGGTTTGGGGTCCGGTTGTTTGTTTTACCTGTTGGTTCCCCTCTGCTTTCTGGGGAAAGCAGCGCCGGGGCAAGGCTGGAAAAAACCTAAATGCCTTGTGTTCACTCCCAACTTTTGACTGCCGGGAAATGGATTTGTTCTTTTCTGTAGGATTATAGGGAGCAGGATTTGCACAGCCAGAGCCATAGCATCCCTGATCCTGGTCAGGGATCCCTCCTCCAGCACGGAGAGCCGGCAGGAAAAGCCTCCAGTTCCTTGAGCATGGATAGAACGGGAATCACCCCTTTAAAATCCCTGTATTTTATAACATCCCTTCCAGAAAAGCCCCACCAGCTGCGGAGTAACCGAGCGCTTCTCGGCAGGTTTAAATCCCAATTTACCAACTCATCAGCGCTTAATCAGCGGCAGCAGCGATCCTTACCGCTCCGTTACCCGCAGACAATCCCACATTCCCAGCTCCCGGCCCTAGGAAAGGCAATCCCGGCTCCAGCAGCAGCTTTCCCAAGCGCTGGGGGCCGCACGGGTCTGCCCAAGGCCGGGCTGTGGTGGGTTTGGAGCAGCTGCAGCAGCCCCAGGCTCTGCCTCGCTGTTTTCCCGCTCCTGTCCCGTTTTATCCCCTCTCCTTTGCACTATGGATTAACTGATTTGGCTCCTCGGGGATCCTGCCAGGACACAGAAGTGCCCAAAACTCGGCAGAAACAGAGGTTACAGCCCAAAGCTGTGGGCAGAACCCACCTGATGCCCAGAGCTAACCCTGCCTGGTCCAGCACATCCATCCCCCACGTCCTGCAGATCATTCCGCCGGGAATCTCCATAGCGTGGGGATCTAAGGCCAGGCTTGGGGAAGGGGGACTGTCAGGATCTGACTCAGAGCTCTGGAACGAGCAGAGCCAAGGTCTGGCGGGCACATCCTCCCCGAGGAGCCTGATCCCATCCCAGACACAAGCCCAGCCCTGCTTTGGGGTGTTATTCACCCAATTCCACAGCTCATTAAAGCTTCCTGTGAGGATGAGCTGGCGAGAGCCTGGTTGGTGTCTCCATGCCCAAATCCCTGCTCGGCTCCTCCGGCAAAACCCCGATTATCCCTCCCAGTTTTAAGGAGTGACACAAACAGCTCCGGCACGGCGCCATACTTGCAGTTTTTGCATTTTAAGCCGAACAACATTCCCTTCCCGCAGACGGTGCAGGTCTGAGACATCCAGTACTTGGTGGAAAACCTGCGGAGGGAAACAAAGAGAGGGAGAGCTGAAGCCTCACTTATCTCCCGAGCCCTGCTCCATCCTCTCTCTGCTGGCCTCAAACGCCACTGCAGGTGTTGAGGAATTTTTTCTAGGGATGCCAAAACACAACCCCGAGCCTTCCTTTGGTTCTGGAAGCTTGTTCCAAAGGGAATCCACCCCCAACTCCCTGTGATTCCCACCCCAGGACCCCCCCAAAGCCCCTGCCTGCCCTGGGGACCAATGTTTGCAGCCCCTTGGGAAGCAGCTTCCCATCAAACAGCAGCGCTCTTCCCGGTGCTTTTCCTTCTTCAGGGAGATATGGAAGGGTTGTAATCCAGAGATGGGGAATTTGCTGAAGGCTGGCAAGGTCACAGATAATACACAGATTTATTGATAGCAGCTCGAGCCTTATCTAAACCAGATCTGAGCTGAAATGGAATTGAAATGGGCTTGGAGGACAGCACAGCCCAGCATGGGAAAGAGAGGGAATGTCCCCAGTCTCGGTGTCCTGGAGCAGAGATGGGAAGGGAGATGCCCATCCCTCGTCCCAGCCTGGCACGGCAGCAGGGGGAGGGGCCCACCTGTGTTTTATGGAGTTTCCTAAATCCCGCCGAGGGATCTGCGGGGACCAGCGAGGCACTGACAGCGTGTCTGCAGGGAGAGACCAGGAAAAGCAGCACTGGTAACGGCATCGAGAACTGGGGCTCAGGTTTGGGAAGGGGAGCAAAGGATGTGTACAAGAAATGGGATTTTCCTGCTATTTCCCCCTGAAATGCCTCTCTGAGCTCCCTGCTGGAAAGCAGGAGAGCTCTGGGCTTTGTGGGGCTGTGGGAATTGAGGTGTCCTGTCCCAGATCCCATCCCCACCCATCACCAGGACCAGGGAGGGGAGGGGAGAGGGTGCACCCATGTGCAGGCAGGAAGGGATTGCAAAACTTTTGGAAACACATCAGGATGTCCAAACAAGAAAGGGAAAATAAAGCTGGAGCAGCCTCACTGTCAGTTTTTAATAAGACATTACAGCTTGAGGAAAAGCTGAGTGCCAGCACTCCAAAGGTGATTCCATTCCTGTTCCAGGGGAAGAACAGAGTTAAAAGCAGTCCCAGTGCTCTCCTTCCAAGGGAAAAGCAGCGAGAGGGATAAGGAAAAAGAGAGAAGTTCACTGGCACCGCTGGGGCAGGAAGGCAATCGGGAGCATGGACGTGCTTGGATTCCACACCCTCCTTCAGCCTCGGCAAGGGTGGAAAAGCTGCTCCTCCTCCTCCTCCCAGCCACGGGAAAGGTCCTGCTCTGCAGGATGCTCAGCCCCGGGAGCGGATCCGTGCCGGGATCCAAAGGCTGGATTTTCACTCAGGGATTTGAGAGGTTTCCCGAGCACCAGCGGTGGCTCCCGGCTGTTTGCTCAGAGTGCCAGCAAATCCCTGGCTAAACAGGCGCTGGATATTAGCCCAGGGAGCGGGGAGAGCCGCTGTTTGCTTCAATATCCCATTTTAATATAGCGGCAGGCACGGGGCTCTAATTGCACTGGCTGGCTGAAGGTTACATTTACATCCCTCTCCCCCGGTTAGAAATCCTGGGAGCAGCCCCAGCTGATCCTGCTCCAGCACCTCCGAGCAGCAGCAGCTCTGGATCCTTCTCTTCTTCTGGTCATTCCTCAGGCAGAGGCAGCAATTGAGATGTCAGAATCACACAAGCATGGGATGTTTGGGTGGGAAGGGACATTAAAATCGTCTCATTCCCATGGGCAGGGACACCTTCCACTGTCCTAGGCTGCTCCAAGCCCCAATGTCCAGCCTGGCCTTGGGCACTGCCAGGGATCCAGGGGCAGCCACAGCTGCTCTGGGCACCCTGTGCCAGGGCCTGCCCACCCTCCCAGGGAACAATTCCTGCCCAATCTCCCATCCATCCCTGCCCTCTGACAGTGGGAAGCCATTCCCTGGGTCCTGGCTTTATCCACCCATGTAAAAAGTCACTCTCCCTAATTTTTATAAGCTCCTTTCAAAGCCAAGGAGGGGAGTTCATGTCCCCAGCACCACATCGCCAATATTTTTGGTATTTTCTCACCAATCTTTGTGACAACTCACCCTGGGCGGCTGGACCAGCACCCCTCCTCTACCTCCACATCCACAACCTCCCAGGGGTGGGAATTTGGGCCACAAATCCCAGAGGCGAGTGACCCCTCTGTGCCCAGGCTCATGCCTCCCTGAGCGTCACTCCCCCGTCACTAAATCCTGTTAGAAAACTGAGTTATCCTCACCCCCCCTCCAAGGCCGCTCCCTGAAGAGCCAAACACCCCGGCCAGAGCAGCTCTTCTCCCGGAATTAAATTACAACCTCCACGTTATCAGCCACAATTTATTCCCACTAACTTTCGGCTGGCCTCAATTAAATCCTGCCAGCCCGGCGAGGGGGAGAGGGGATGGAGGCAGCGGCGGCTGCTGAGCCTTTTAATTACTTTCTAAATGTGCTCGCTGCAAAAATGTATTGAAGTGTAGCGGGGATTTTGACCTCGTAGCATAAATGAGCCCGACGTGACTCACAGCTAATTACCTTCATTAGCGGCAGCGAGCCACGCAGGATCGCGGCGTTTAACAATAGAGCCGCTGTTGGCAGGAGGGAAAAGCAGCGGAGCGGGGCAGGGAAAGGCACCGGGGATCAGCCCCGAGGGCCTGGGGGGCTCTGGAGTTAATTGGGGAGTCTCCCCTTCACCCGGATTGCTCGCAGTGTTAACTCGGGGGGATGCCCAGGGGGAGATGCAGCAGCCTCCCCCCAGCACGGGAGGAATATTCTCATTGAAAACCCCCCACACTGCCGCAATTAGCGCTAATTACAGGGGGGAAACCCCCATGAGCGGTCTTGGGAGGGTCGGGCTTTGTCGTGGGGACCCCGTGATGGAGAAGTGACCGCGGGATCGGTTGATCCTCGCACGCTTTGAAGCGTGACAGCGGCTGCGTCTCCCCCATCGTCCCTCTCCCCATCCTCCCTCTCTCCCTGTTCCCTCCCTCCGCCCGCTCCAGCGCCCCGGAGCTGCCCCCGTGCCAGTGATTATTTAAAACCTTTATCACCAGCAGCCTCCTGCCTGCCTCAAAAATCCGAATTCTCCCGGCCATAATTCCCCTCACCTAATTCCCCCCGCCGCCCTCTCCCGCTCCGAGCTGGCATTTCATTGGGCACAAGTGGAATTTCGCAGGGTGGCATCCACTGAGCAGCCCCATGGAGATTTCCCCCGGTCACCCACCCCATCCCTGCCTCCCGAGGGGTCCCCAAAAGCCGAACCCCGCTTCCCGACGTGGCGGCACTGCCCAGTGACAGCCCGGCCGCGGTGCCAGGCAATGCCACCCTCCTTCCGACACCTCCGTGTTTTCCTTCGCCGCTCCAGCAAAGGTCAGGGCTCCTGCTCCGCGCGGCACAGCTCATCCCAAAATCAACAGCCGCGCTTGATGGGATCAGCTGTGCCAGCAGCAGAGCCGGGAAGGGGAAAACCGACCGGGCCACGGGTGACAGCCACCTCCGGCGTGTCCCTGACAGGCGACACGGCAGAAGAGCCCTGCCACCCCGCTCCCCGGCGGTGACAGGCAGCTGTGACAGACAGCGCCGCTCTGAGTGGCACCCGCGCGCCTCGGAGGTGACGGGGACGCGGCGGTGCTGCCGTGGCCGTGACGCCCCCGCTGCCCCCGCTGCCATCCCGGCAGCGCCGGGTGAATTCCGGCTGGGTGCCAGCCGGGCTGCCTGGGCGTGTCCTGCATGGAGAAAATCACCTGAGCTTCCCTTTTGCATTCTTTTGGGGTTGCACCCTCCTTGGGGTGGGCAGTGATGCCCTCAGAGAGCCCCAAACCCTCGCCAAGGACACCTGGAGCATCTTCCAGGGGTGGCAGCGGTGCTGAACCACAGGGATGGGGACTGTTCTGTCACAATTGTCCCTTCCTCCTCTCCTGGCCCCTGTCTGGATGTCAGGGAGCTGGTGGGAGCACGTTATCCATCACAGAGACAGCCTGATAAACAAACCCTCCTTCTCCTACTATGTAGAAAATGGATTTGTAGAGTGGTCAGAAAAGACCATAATCCAACACTACTACAGCAAACACGCTCCCGTTATGAATGGGACAGAGAAAATCCATGGAAGTGGACTTGGTAAGAATCCCAGCATGCGTCACTGCAAAGCCAAGAAATGGTCAGGAGGCTTTGCACTTATCCCAAACATCCCAAATGTCACCAAAATGCTCCCAAGGTGGGTGAGTCCCATGGAGAGATTAAGAGGAGACACTGGGGTGGAGCCTCTTCCCAAAAGAGTTCAACAGCAGAAGATATCCAGGATGAGGAGTATCTCGACCACCAGGCAAAAATCCCAGTCCAGAAACAAACCATAATATCCATGGAATGGTTTGAGTGGGAAAGAATCTTAAAGATTGTCCATTCCCACCCCTGCCATGGGCAGGGACA